>JAULJZ010117595.1:0-11330 GCA_032270985.1 Heliamphora pulchella
ACGTGGGACTCACCATATTAAGGGGACAAAGTTTTTTTTGATGGACCACCCTTGTCTTCTAATTCAATCCAACCCTCTAGCGTTTCATAACAAACAAGGCCAATGTGTTCTAGATCTGTTATTGTGGTACTTGTTAAATGTTTACTATAGTTACAAACTTAATATATAGATATATATAAGCAATAGTTTTGAATCGTAAATAATAAAATAAGATTAAGCATGATATATAAAAATATTTATAAATATTAAATAAACATGAATAACGGACCTGTGATAAGAGATGCACAATTCTGTTGTCCTAAAATTATAGTTGTCTCTTTACGAGAAGATTTTTATGAACAATCCATAGTCTCAAGATTTAACTCAAATTACGTCCAAGTCTTTTAATATTCGTGCACACAAAAAAATATAAACCCGCTTATAATCAAAGTTGCCCAACAAATTACAAAATATAAAGAACAAGAAAGGGAAAGAGAATAAAAAATTTACGTGTAAAAAGTTATAAACAAACATGACTGTTGAAAAATACACAAAACCAAAAGACAACCCTTGGCTTTAGAAACCGTTTTGGGAAGTTTTGAAACAAAAACACAACAGTACTGGCTGTACACAATTCAGTAGACAAGAGGTGATATCTTGTGTTGATGGCAAGAGGAATACATGGAAGTTGATGTTTGGTTCAATAGTGGGACATTATTACTATTTGAAACTTGCATGTTTGATTCTATTGTGGGACATGATTCCTTTTTTCTTGTCCTATGTTGTTATCTTATCTTTTCTTATTTCTTGTTTGCCTTGACAAAAAGCTTCTTATGACTTTTTTTTTTGTTGATATTTAGAGTGTTAGGGTTAGCTCCAATTCCACCGTCGACTTGCGAATGACCCAATTAAAACTGAGATAAAATCTTGTATGAATTAATCTCAAAGAGTTGATAGCACATAAGAAGTTTTGAACCTGAAACTTAAAGGGAGCAAATTCCCAAGTTCTAAGCCTTAACCACCAGACCAACCTTTGAGTTAAAAAAAAGCATCTAATATCTGCAAGGCTCGGATATTATATTATTTAAATAAAAATTACATATATCATCCCTCTCATGGTATTATATGACTTAGTTTGGTTCTCGAATTAAAGTTGGGCTTAAGTTTTTTTGGCTTAAAGTTTGAAAAATCATCTTCTCTTTGTTTGACAATCTTAAACTTGTATTATATAACATTTTATGGTTTTTTTGCCTTTTTGTCTTTTTACTTATTAACCTAAAATTCTTTTATATATTTTTAAAAACATATAACTTTAGTATACACATTTACTTTTTATAAAAAAAAATTAGAACTTACTCGTTGAGATTTATCAAATAAAATTTATATTGAGTATAAATTTATATGTAAAGAAATTATAACAATTTTTTTGACTTATATTTTTTTGGCTTATTAACAACATATTGTCTTTTGACTTAAAGACAATTTAAGCTAATAAATTTTTAGTTGTTACGTCATCCATTAAATTCACTAAATAAGCTTTTTATTTATTTAACTTAAAATCATTTATCGCAAAAAGTCTTAACTTTAAACCCAATTACCGATTGCAAACTAAATATTCTCACTTTTGATGTCTACATTTTTCATTGCATCGGAGAAAATTAATTCACTTCTATTTAATGTTATATTCTATTCTAAACAAACATATGATATATGTGGATTCATGATATATATAACGTCATCCTTTTTTTAATAATTATATATTACATTATATATTTTATAGTATTACATGTAAAGGATTAAGATAGGGATTTACAGCTTCCGTTCAAGCTGGCTGAACAGTCCATAGTATTTTTCACGTGTTTCTACACAAGAAAGGAAGTGAGATATCCGTTGGTGACTTTTATCGGTGGACCTTCAATGACGAAATTAGTCAAGGTTTAAAGAGAAAACTTGAGAGCACAATTTGGCAGAGTTTGTACTTATGAAATAGAGTGCATACCTTTGTCTTCTAGAGTGTTAGCTATTTATAGGAAAAAATATACTTGACCTGCTTTGAGAGTCCGACCCGACCCGAGTAGATTGGGTTGTCCTATCTCTTTCTTTCTGATTAAGACTCAGCTGTCAATCTGATGATGACTTATCATTGCTATCATTCATATCTTTCTCCATGTTCATTTTATCATGTCAAGCCGTCCTTTGGTACCGAGACCTAGTTTAGGCTAGATCAATCTTCCCTGACACCTTAGCTCCAGGATTGGTTCAACTCCCACTGATCTCTTATCATGAGCATCACCTTCCGATAAGCGCATTATGGGCACTGATTACCACGTATCAAGTTTCAAATTCGACTTTCGAGGTCTCTCACCACATGCTGCTCGGCCATGGATGTTGAACACTTTCTCTTCCAGACCTCGGCTAAGAGTTCCTCTTCGGAGTTCGGGTTGGGTTGCATGGTTGAGGCTCGGCCTCACCTGCCCGTGCATCTAAGCTCGATTAGCCCACTTCGGTGTTCGGCCCCCCTTATCGAGCTAGGATGAATACACCAGAGGTATAATATCACAAACAAGTATCCTGCGGTGCTATACGGCATCTCACGTGGACGCCAGGTTGCCCTGCCCAAAATTTGACCTCCCTCAATTGCCCCCATCATCTTACTGTTGCCCAGTTCCCCGAGCTATTGGAAGGTGATGAGTTGTCTTTTCTCGGATCGTTGTTTAGCTTTAGGTTGGGAGGCTTGTTGAGCAACTTTTGGTGACGTATTGCTACTTACCCCAGTTGTACGTCAATTGCCATTTTTATCATGTGGAACTCCCCTTTGGGTATAGAACTATCAGTCGTTTTTCTTAAATGTCAATCATACGAGTTTATAGCAGTTGGGAAGCTCAGCCTCTCATGCCCGAGCATTGTTCTAGCTCGATTAATTCATAGTCTGTACACATTTGTTGCTCAGCTATAGTAATCCGAGCATCTTTCATGCCCAATTTCAACCGTAGCCTTGTATCTCAGGCTATTTTGCGCGGCGCGCATTAATTTTGCATTTAATGCGTACGGCGCACTCTGCCCCAGGTGCCGTAACCCTTGGCACTTCGTTTGAATGAAGGGGGGAAAGTATAAAGGGGAGAGAGGCCCCTCTCTCTCTCTCCTCTCTTTACAAATCCTCAACTCTCTCAAACCCTTGGCGATTTCTGGTGCTACTCCGGCAGCTTCTCGGTGACTGTCATTCCTCTTATTCGGCGAACTTCATCCTCAAGGATTCCATTTATGTTAAGGTATTATTCTCGTTCTTTCAATCTCTTCTCTTTTTTATGTTTTTGCAACGCCGTTGTCACTGTACCACCGCCACGGTGGCTGTTAAAACTTAGGTGGAGGCTGGGCTTTCTACCTCTGCTCTCATTGCCCTAGCGCCACCGTGGCCGCCGCTGGCAGTGGTGACTGCACGCTTGTATATATATGTATATATACGTACATCCGTATGAAAACATACACACACACACACATACATGTGCATATGCACAGTAAACTGGAAAAATCATCCTCACCACCTTTTTTTAACCCTCAAAGACGAAATGGGGCATCTTGCTCGATATGTTGACACACCGGAGGCTCTGGCCAAGCTTCGTCGAGCTTGGTCTATTCTCGATGATGTTAGCATACGTCAGGCCACCAGTGAGGAGACCTTGACTATTGGGGAGCTGTTTTTCCCCTCGTGGCTCTCTTGGAGTCCAGGATAGAGTTCCCTCTCCCGAGCATCGTGAGGGAGGCTCTCTCCTTCTACTGGTTGTGCCCGGCATAGCTCACCCCCAACTTTTTCTCGATATTGATGGGGGTAGCTCTATTGAATCGCTATATGGGCATCAACCTTAGTGTTCGGGAGATTCAATATTGTTACTCCATCACTGAGACAACTAAGGGCCTGAGCAAATACTACCTCAAAGCTAAGGACAACCGGAACATTGTGCTCGAGCTCAAGAACTCCCACAAGGGCGACCTCAAAGACTTTATCGTGGTCGGAGGGAAATGGCAGCTCGGGTCTAGCGTCCATGATCCCCGTGTGGGGTTTTGTCTGACCAGGCCGGGATTCCCAGGTACCCGAGCTCCTTTCCCTTTATTCTTTTTAAGATTTTCTCTTGTCACATCCTCTTTTGATTGCCTGCTTGGGACTAATGCATTTCTTTTCAGGTGCTCACTACAACACGTCTGTTGCTCGGGATAGGAAGGATATGAGGGATGAGAGGATCAACTTCGACTACATAAAGTGGGTGCTCGATTGGGACCACGTCACGCACTATTTTATGAGGCTGTTCAATGGCATCCCTCTCCGACCAGACGAGCTCGGACACCGTTTAATCCGAGTCAAAGAAGCTCAGGCAGAGGGAGGTCAGAGCAACAGAGCTTCTACCTCCAGTGCAACAAGCAGATGCCAGTCTTCCAGCTTCGCCTCTCACAGCCGTGCTGACCAAGAGAACCCAGCCATGTCAAGGAGGGATTTGCTTGACTTCATGATCGGGGACCTATCAGGCCCCTAGACTCTGTGCACGCTTCCAGCAGCAGCAACAACCACCACAACGGGCGTTCAGGCCCCAAGCATCGTACCACCGACAACTCAAATTCCTGCCCCACCACCGGCTGCTTGGTCAGCAAGGAAGAGGCCCTCTGCCTCTGAGGTTGCCAACCGCCAGATTAGGCGGCATATTGAGGTGCCTTCTCCTACCCTCCCAACCAGCTCTAAGGGGGACTTGAGGTAACTGAGGCTCCCCTCTCCTTCACCCCCACCTATTGTGGCAGGGCCCTAATCGCATAGGATTCGGTGCAGGAGAGCCACCATGTGGCATAGGCACTGGCCAAGAGTCATTGCTTGCCCAAGGATAAGGCCGCATACAGGAGCATTTCTGATGTCGCCCTGACGAAACAAGCCGCATAACACCTCACCATGGTGAGTTGGCTTTAGTCGAGCTTCACGGGCTTGTTTTGTTTTCATTTTATTTTCGTTGTTTAAAACACTTCTTTGGCCGAGCTAACGCTTCTTCTGACTGCGCAGGGCTTGCAGATGGGCATTGAAGGTGCAGAACGCTGCAATAGAGTGCAGGAGAAATATGATCTCCTGCACTCGATGCCTTGAAGATGAAAGAGGACATCAAGATTCTCTAGGCCCAGATCCGGGAGGTCATTAAGGTCAAAGAAGAGGCCGAGGCTCTGGCTAGCAGGGCTCTGAGTTCAGTTAAGGAGCATGATGCCAATTTGGCCTCGGTCATTGCCCAGCTGGACAAGGTCCCGAAGTTTGAGGCCGTGCTACAAAGGGCCTACACTGACCTTTAAGAACTCAACTTCTAGACCACCCAAGTCAAGTTTGATGAGGGGTACAACAAGGCCAGGAATGACTATGAAGCCCAGGTCAGGACCATGCAGAACCCTCTCTTCAAGATGGGTTGGGACGCAGCTTTGAAGGCCGCTATTGTGCCCAAGGACTCTATCCTGCACAGGGAGGTGCCCTAGCTTCAGCCTAGCATTCCTTTCCCTGCCCAACTCGCACACATCCTCGGGTAGGCCCTTCCTCCTGGGCAGGTGATCGAGGTATCTCCCATTTCTGTTGCTGCAATCCCTCTTCCCCGACCGAGCAGTTGCCACCTCTCCCTCCTCCTTCCGAGCAAGAGATGGTCATGCCCGGACAAGAAGACGAATATGAAGAACTCGAGCCACATTGGCCCGAGATTGGAGCAACTGACTTAAATGCCCTCGTTGACCTCACCTTAGAGGATGACGAGCTAAAGCAAAAGCAGGAGGTCACTCGAGCTGGAGAGACAGAGGACAAGGTGGTGGCTGATGCACAAGTTGCCGAGGAACAGGCCGACCAAGACAACCTCCCTTGTACAGATTAGATTTTATAATTTTTGATTTTTTTTCTAAGTATGTGATGCTCGACCTTGTCACTTCTTGTGAGGTCGGCTCGCCTTCCTTGTAATGAAAACTTTATTAATGAATTGGTTTTGGGTTTCCAAGCTTCACGACTTGTACTTATTTAGCTTTTCCTCTTATCTTTTCGCACCCGTACAAGCTAGGTTATGTGCCTACTAGAGCTGGGATACTAGTGCCTAGAGATGGGTCGTAGGTGTTTAGCCGAGCTAGGATACTTGTGCCCAAAGGTGTTTAGCCGAGCTAGGTCTTTTATCTTAGCCGAGCTAGGATACTTGTGCCTTCAGATGGGTCTTCGGTGCCTAGCCGAGCTAAGCGCCATGCCTAGTCGAGCTAGAGATCTCGAAATCCCAGTCTGAAGATCTCTCAATGGAAGATGTAGAAATCTCGAAATTACCACCTAGGAATTTCATTGGTTTGGACTTTTTCTTGCCCAGACTTGACTTGAGGTCAATTGGGACTTTTCCTACCCAGCCATGCTAGAACTTTCTTGCTTAGGCTTGACTCGAGGTCAACTGAGACTTTTCCTGTCTAGCCGTATTAGGGCTTTCTTGCCCAGGCTTGACTCGATGTTAATTGGGACTTTTGCTGCCTAGCCGTGCTGGGTCTTTCTTGCCTAGGCTTGACTTGAGGTCAACTGGGACTTTTGCTGCCTAACTATGCTAGGATTTTCTTGAGACATCACAAAGCTATATACACAAGTTTTCGAGAAAGGATTCTTCATTTATCATCCAAAAAGGAATTTACAACCTAAGCCTCAGTGATAAAATATTCTTAAATTCTGAGTATTCTAAGGTCTTGGGATCTATTTTTCCTCTAAATCTTCTAGTTTGTACGCTCCCGTGCCTGCGATTGATACGACCTTGTACGGGCCCTCCCAGGTTGGGCCGAGCTTGCTGTCAAGCCTTTGTATTGAGCAGGGCCTTTTTGAGTACCAGTTCGCCAACCTGGAAGTTTCTGTGGTTGACGCGTTTGTTATTGAGTTTTGAGAGCTGTTGGTGGTAAGCTGCCAGCTTGACCAGAGCTCGCTCCCTCATTTCCTCGACTAGATCCAGGTCCTGAGCAATGCTGAGGTTGTTTTCTTGGATTCGAAAACTTTAGTTCTGATGGTAGGAAGTCCTACTTCTAGGGGGATTACTGCTTCCATGCCATAGGCCATAGTAAATGGTGTTTCCTTTGTTGAATTCTTGGGAGTTGTGCGGTATGTCTATAGCACTGAGGGGAGCTCGTCCACCCAGTTTTCCTTGGCTTTCTCCAATCTTCTCTTGAGTCGTGACAGAAGAGTTTTGTTCGATATTTATGCTTGGCCATTGCTTTGAGGGAATGAAGGGGTTGAGAAGTAGTCCTTTATTCCCAAGCCTGAATAGAAGGTCCTGAATAAGAAGCTGTCGAACTGCTTTCCATTATCTGCAACTATGGCATGCGAAATGCCAAATCTGGTGATGATGTTCTTCCATACAAACTTCTTGGCATCCACATCTTTGATATTGGCTAAGGGTTTAGCCTCAACCCATTTTGAGAAATAGTCAGTTGCTACAATTAGGAACTTTTTATTGTTGGGTGCCTTAGGCAATGGGCCAACAATGTCCAGTCCCCATTGTGCAAAAGGCTATGGGGTTGTGATGGGGCTAAGGTCCTCGGCAGGCTGCCGGGTAGGGGTGCGTACTTCTAACACTTCTCGCACTTCTTCGAGTATACCTAAGCATCTTTCTGCATGTAAGGCCACCAGTAACCCTAACTGATAGCCCTGTGCGCCATAGATCTTTCGCCTGTGTGACCTTTACATATCCCTTCATGCAGTTCATATAAGAAATCCTGAACCTTGTTCAGGTGAACGCACAACAGGTAAGGCCTCGAGAAGGATCTCCTGTACAACTGACCATTATGGGATAGCCAAAACCGAGCAGTTTTGTGCCTAATCTTGTGTGCTTCTTTCTTATCTCATGAGAGTTGACCGTCGTCGAGAAATTTGATGATGGGATCCATTCAGCTAGGTTCTTGATCGTCTTCTATAGCACATACCTACTATGCTCCCATCTCGATACTTGAGCTTTCTTGTTTCTGTACTTCTACTATTCTTTTTAGCCCGAGCTCGGTTGCTGAGGCTAAGGCTGCCAGGGCATCTGCATTGGAGTTCTCTTATCTATTGATCTGCTCAATCTGTACTTCCTCGAATTCGTTGACATACTCGAGAGCTATGGAAAGGTAAGCGGCCATCCTGTCATCTCGGGTATTGTACTGCCAGTTAGCTGATTTACCACTAGTTGGGAATTGCAAAAAACTTTCAACTTTCTGATGCCCAGTAGCTCGGCACTTCTGAGCCCAACCAATAGCACTTCGTACTCAGCTTCGTTGTTAATGTTGGAAACCCCAATCTAATGGAGTGTTCAATCAGGGATCTTTTTGGAGAGATGAGAACCACTTCTGCTCCTAATCCTTTATGATTTGAAGCACCATCGGTATGCAGCTTCCATTTCTGCACTTTTGCTTTGGATTTCCCACTTTCTACTCCTTTGGCCGAGCGGTCTAGGTCTTCTTCTCCCACGCGGTCATCCTTCCCCCCAGCTCGGGCTCGAGCATAGTTGAGTCCGAGCTGATTTGCGTACCTTGTCTGGAGAATTCTGCTATGAAGTCTGCGAGGACCTGCCCCTTGCTTGCAGTCCTTGGCCTGAACTCAATATCATACTCACCAAGCTTAACTCCCTATCTTGCTATTCTCCCCGAGAAATCTGCCCTGCGCAACAAAGCCTTGAGCGGGTGTGCAGTTAGGACTATGATCTTGTTTGCTTGAAAGTAGTGCACTAGCTTTCGGGATGCCATGACCAAGGCGAGTGCGAGCTTTTCCAGTGGTAAGTATCTTGTTTCGGCGTCTAAGAAGGTGTGGCTGACGTAATAGACTGGAAATTGCTTGACTATGTCTAGCATGAGCAGGACCGCACTGGCCTAGTGCTCGGACACTGCCAAATATATGTACAGCTCTTCCCCGAACAGGGGTTTGGAGAGAAGAGGAGCCGTGCTCAGGTACTCCTTCAATCTTTGAAGCGCCTGGCCACACTCCCCCCCCTCCCAGACAAAATTTTTCCCCTTTTTCAATAACTAGAAGAAAATATGACACTTAGCTGACGAACGACTGATAAACCTGTTCAGTGTTGCCACCATCCCTGTTAGTCTTTGTATCTTCCTCACAGTTTTCGGGGGTTATATGTTCTGTATTGCTGCAATATGGTCAAGATCGGCTTCGATTCCTCGTCTGCTCACTAAGTGCCTCAGGAACTTTCCTGACTGCACTCCAAAAGCGCATTTTGAAGCGTTAAGCCTCAACTTGTAAGTTTTCAGTACCTTGAAGATGTTGTTCAAGTCGGCAAGATGACTGCTCCTGCACAGTCTTGACCACCATATCATCTAGGTAAATTTCAATGTTTTGACCCAGCATAGGTTGGAACATCTTAGTAACCATCCTTTGGTAAGCTGCCTCAGCGTTCTTTAGGCCGAAGGGCATTATCTTGTAGCAATATAAACCTCGTGGGGTGATAAAATTGATTTTCTTTTGATCGTTCAAGCTCAAAGCGATCTGGTGGTAACCTCGATAAGCGTCTAAGAAGCTCATCCTTCCGTGCCCCGTTGCTGAGTCTACTAGCTGATCAATCTTGGGTAGGGGGAATGAATCTTTTGGACAAGTTTTGTTTAGGTCAGTAAAGTCCACACACACCCTCAACTTCCCGTTCTTTTTCTTAACGATGGTATTGGACAGTCAAAGGGGGTAGTTCACTTCCCTGATTGCTTTTGCCTTGAGCAACTTCTCAACTTCCTCTTGTACAGCCTCTGAGTGCTGGGCCGAGGACTTTATCCCACGTTGAACGATTGGCTTATGCACTGGGTCAACACTTAACCCGTGTTGCATTACCTCGGGATCGATGCCCGGCATCTCAAATGGCATCCAAGCAAACACCTCCACGTTTGATTTTAGGAAGTGTGCCAGGTCGGTTTCCTCTTGCTCGGCCATGCTTGAGCCAAGCAAGAAGAAGCGATCTGGATCATTCTCCCTTAGTACGACCTTCTTTAATGGCTCAACCACTCTCTGCTGGTACTCTCCCAACATCCTTCAGAAGTGGTTTGTCTTGCATTTCCATTATGCAAACCTGCTCATCCTTGGATGAACTGGCTTTTCCTGGGATGACAACCATGAAACATTGCTTAGCTGCGGCCTGGTCCCCTCTAATTGTCTCTACTCCTCTCGTGGTCGCGAACTTGAGGGCCTGGTGGTACGCGGAGGGGATAGCTTTCAACTGGTGGAGCAATGCTCTCCCCATTATGGCATTGTACGAGGACAACACATCCACCACTAAAAACTCAATGCTTTTGACTTGCGTTTCAGCTCTGACCGGGAGTGTGATCCGACCCATAGGGAGGATAGGCTGACCGTTGAACCCGACCAAGGGGGTGTAGCATTTTTGTGAGTCCTCCTTTTTATGCCCTAACTTGAAGAAAATGTTGGCGTACATTACCTCTGCTGAGCTTCCTTGATCGACCAGGATATGCTTTATGTCATATCTCCCAATCTGAAGAGATATAACAAGCGCATCATTGTGCGGGTGCTCGACCCTTTCCATGCTGACATCGGGGAAGGTCAGATCTTCGACTGAGTACTCGCTGCTCGGAATCTTTCTTTTGCTCGGACCATCTTGTCCAAGCTGGGTCTGCATGATCTTTCGCTTATGTGCTTCTTTCTGATTTTCATTCCTTATTTCGTTTGATGTCTTGAGCCTGGGAGCGACGTGTATGACGTTAATCACGGTTGTCAACTCGTCGGTGGTTGCCCCTTGCTCGGCTTGAGTTGTTGCATGTTTCTCAGCTCAGGTCTTTTCCTTATCAATGTATTGCCCGAAGTTCCCAGCCTTTACCTAGTCTTTTAGAAACTTTCTGAATGTCCAACAACGTTCTGTAAAGTGTCCGTGCTCCATGTGATAAGAGCAGCGTTTCTTCTCGTCCCTCTTGTTCGGGTCAGCGACTATCTTTGGGGGCCAGACAAACCAAGGCTTATTTTTGATCTGGTGAAGGAACTTGTGAATAGGCTTCTTGAACACTGTGCTAGCCACTTCGTACATGTTCGGCCCCTCTCGCTCTCTTTTCCTTCGGACTTTTTTTTGGACTTTTTGCTTTCCTTCTTTCCTGCCTGAGCTTCCTTCTGTACATTTTAGGCAGGCGTCTCATTGAATGCTCCTCCCATATCCTCATCGACCTTCGCGTACTGCTCTATCCGCAGCATTAGCTCGGCCATGCCCTGAGTTGGCCTTTTGATCAGGGAGTGTCTCAGCTTATGGGTTTTGTCTAGTCTGAGCTTGAAAGAGGCCACAACGAGTTGCGAGTTGCGGTCGTTGATATTGTTGAATGTCTCCCAGTAGCTCCGAGCATAAAACCTTAGGCTTTCGCTCTCCGTCTTC
>JAULJZ010117606.1:0-11329 GCA_032270985.1 Heliamphora pulchella
AAAAACTTATAAGTTTATATAATATAATACACTTATAATAATACACTTATATAATATAATAAACTTATATAATATAACAAATTTAAATACAAAAAAAAACTTATAACTTATAAGTTTATATAATATAATAAACTTATATAACATTATAAATTTGAATACAAAAAAAACTTATAAGTTTATAGATTATAATAAACTTATATAGCATTATAAATTTGAATACAAAAAAAACTTATAAGTTTATAGAATATAATAAACTTATATAATATAATAAATTTTAAAAATTTTAAAAAACAAAAAAAAAAACGGGTCGGCCCGGTCAGGCCCACCCGGAGGCCCGGGCCCATAGCCCAAGCCCGAGCTTTTTACTTTTAAGGTCTGGGCCGAATTCCTAACAAAAAAGACTGACTCGATTCGGCCCGAAAATTCGACGAGGACCTACCGGGTCCGAGTCGGGCCAAAATTATACATCTACGTCAAACTAAAAAAACCCTATACACTATAATCATTTAAATAAAGACAATATTATTCTACATTTCAAAAATTTGTATATATACATATATAGAGTACAAATTTTTTTTTTGCATAATTTAATTCCCTCATTGCCATATTATTCATCTTGACTACGAATTGTGATTCACGTTTTCAAATAATCCAAGAATTGCTAATTAAAAAAATATATTAAAAAACTTAAATAATAATATTGCTTTTAGAAAAAAGCAAAAAATTAAAATTAAGAAACAAAAAATTTAAATGTAAAAAACTTCTATTTAAAATCTTGACCAAGGCTCCCGGTTTTGGTTACCAAACAGCCCGTAACTTGTAATCCCAGCTCCATTGCTTCAGCTGCGGGTCTTCTTCTCCCTGCATATCTCTCTTCCTCTTCTCTTTTTTTATTTTTCTTCCTCTTCTACCTCGCGCGATCAAGATGGACTACGATTTCAGAAACAGGGCAAATCCACCGTACGATTCTCAAATCCCGATTTACCGGCCAACGTCGTCTTCATCCTCAAGCCATCCAATGTACGGACAACCCCTCTACCCGAGGGTCGGACCGACCGGTCACTCCATCAACCCTACCGTCGGCCGTGTCTCTTCTTTTCAGCACCCCTCTTCTTCTTCTTCCTCCTCCTCCTCCTCCTCTTCTTGTAAGTATGCGTATTCATGAATATAATTCAAATCTTGTGGTGCAAAATTTGTTCTTTTTATTCTAATATATATTCTGCTTCCGAAAATTTGCAGCTGGATTGGGGATTAGGGTTGCTATAAAACCGGAATATCGCATTACACCACCTGTAAGTCCTCTATTAGATGTACTATTGCATTATTCTGTTCCCAATAGCTGAGATTATTAGGTTTGTTCTTTTTATTCTAATCTATATATCACGCGTTCGTACTTTTGGTATTTATTTCTGACTTGTAATCTTAGTGTGTTATATATACATATATTGTAGTGTAGAGTAATTCCAATGTAATTTCTCATTCTTCGTCGTATTGGAACAATCTCTGCAGCAGCCGAGATCATTGGCTGGACCATATAAATCTCGTGTTCTGCTCTTGTTTTTTCTTTCTGCTTTCGTTTTGATCATGTGGAGGGTTTGCTATGTCCCTGACATAACTTCATCAGATCCCTTGCTTAGTGTCTGTACATGTGGATTAGTCATTTGGATTGATTTCATCAAATTTGGGATGCTGATTGAGGTTTCTTCTAGTAGTTGCAGACCCTAATTAGCGTTGATGATCAAAGTAATGCGGTTATTATCATTTTCGAGCTAAAGCGTACCCCTTGTACCTTTTTCATTTTTTTAAATTTGTTCTATGCAATAAGCATATGTATTTTCCCTCACAATTCTTCTCATCCTATATATTCCTTCCTTGATCTTCTAAGCCTGTCTCCATTATTGGAAACCCTCAAGGATTGTGAGAGAAAATTTCCTCTCACAATCCTAATTCCCATTTTTTGTTTTCTTTTAAGACATTTATGTTCCTCCATAGAACAACACTATATGTATTTCCGCAAGAATATTTCATCTCAAGTAATACTTTAATCGTCTTTGAAAATGTCTTAAAAAAGGATTACAGTATTACCTAAGATGAAATATTCTTAGGAGCCCTTTCCTTAGGTGAAGGTACCCTGCATTGCATCAATAAAAAGGCAACATAAGGGGAGGGGAACACATGGTTCTATAGATATCAAAGAACTTTCCAAGATATGGAATACCTTTATCAGCTTCTAGGTTTCTTTTTCTTTTTTCTTTTTTAAAGAAGAAAATATCTTAAACAATAAATCAAATAACTTCTTTTTGGGTCTTTTTCTTTTGGAAAGCTATTTTCTATCTTTTGTTAAGTAGTGTGGAGATCCAACTTGCCCAAAGGTAGGGGTTCAGGGGCTGAGGGCCTGTGCCTCAAAGGTGAAATATTTTTAAGGCTACTTTTGTATTTTGCTTGGACTTATAACCCTAGTTATATATATAAATATATTATAGTATAGGGCAAGCTATATGTAACTCTTATTATTGTTCTTCGTCATAGTCAAACAAATGCAGCAGCTGTGGGTGTAATCCTAATGTGGTGAACAATGCAAATTGTGTTGTTTGTGTTTGTTCTTGATTCGTTCTTTATTTCTTCTGCACTCGTCTCTCATAGATCCTATTAGGTTCATTACAACCCTAACATCTTCGAGAGGAGAGAACATGAATAAAAGCACTGAAAGTGCAGTTGGCTTTTTTGAAACAGTTTTCATGATACTTTCCCAAAAAACAGCCGATTCCTAGGGTCAGTTTTAAACTGTTTTCTGTGTACTAAAAAATTCAGGTTTATAAAATTGGAATCTGTTCAAAACCGAAATTATGTTCAAACCTTTTATCATTCACTTCTGAAAATACAAAAAAAAAAAAAGTGAAATCTTAGAAAGAAAAACTAATTAATGTGATACAAAAGAGGCCCTTAATCTGCTAGATGGACATCTCCTTCAGAACAAAAAACCATTTGATGAATTGATTACGGATTTTATATTCTGCTACAATATGAAATCTTTTGGGCTCCTGAGATATGATATATCAGCAAAGCGAAATAGGCACAAGGAAAGGGCAATAAACCGGACCAAAGTACGATTAACCTCTAGATTTGAATCACTGCTTATATATCTGGTATTGGCCATAATTCACAAGAACGTTTCTCTGGAAAGTTTTCAAAATGTAATCATTTTTTATTTGTGATCAGAGACTAGTTGCTCATGTTGATATGCTAGCAGGTTTTTGTGTCAAATATTCTGAGAGCTTTATGCTCTGAGGTTTGATCTTTTCAGCATGCTCAAGATTGAATACCTTGGTCACCATTCGGGGTTCAACTGATGTTAGGCAATGCATTGGATGTGTTTATTGTTCACTTGTTCTTTAAGTTAGTTTTACACACTTTAATAAGCTATTATTTATATGATGTAATGTTGGGTTTAGCATACATAAGCTTAACTTGGCTTGATGAATACAAAGTTATTGATACCTTACCTTCTATCTACTTCTTCCATGATTCTCTGTTGTTTTGATTTTCTTTTTTGCTTCTGGTTCTTATGAATTGAAAAGCAGAAGGGTGTGTATTCTTTATTGGTTTACATTTTAAGGTGTCTGGCTTTATTATATTCTCCTGTTCGTTGTTCCTTTTGTAGCCTCAACTATCCCCACAAATTGGAGAGATTCCCCAAAGCACTTTCCATTTTGACTTTGAACTAGAAAGGAAGATACTAGCCGAAGCAGAGAAGGAAAGCCAGAACTGGAACAGGCTTGGGCTGGAACTTCCATCTAAAACTGCAGGAGCAGCATCTTCTTTGGTTTGTGGTTATCTCTTTTTTGATGTTTTATGTTCTACAGCTTGTTGTGATATCAAAATTTAATCAATAGCTGTGGTCAACTTTGTCCTCTGCTGCAATGAGGGAATTTATCATTGAGAACTCTCTCAAACCAGACTGATAAAATTTTCAAGCTTTGCCTCTTGACATTATTGAAGTAATATTTTTTTCCCGAATGGCAAAAGGAGAAAGATAATAGTAAAACTAATGCTCAGATTTTTTTTACGTTGAATTCACTGTCTATTAAGTTACATTTTTAAATATGTATTACGTCAATGGAATTGGCCTGCCCAGTGCAGATGATGAGTGGAATTTATATGATTCTACCCTTTTAATAGGCTTAAAATCTTCCTGGTGACTCCTTATCAATCGTTGAACCCTTGATTGTGGGGTTTGTGACCACTTTAAGAGTTCTACTTATGCTTCATCACCAAGGTGTCCAGATTAAGTATTCTGTTTTGTGCTTTTACTGTAATTTGGTTGATAATAGGAATATTATTAATTACCATACCTAGTAGATTTAGAGCTCGGTGATATATTAGAACTATATTTTTGCAATGTGGCTTTAAGAAATTTCGCAAAATAGAACACCTCTGTTACTTGGAATCTTCTGGACTTATGAAGTATTTGTGTCGATCACTCGACGCCGGAGTGTGAGTATGAGATATTGTTCGACATGAGTGTTTTGAC
Source organism: Heliamphora pulchella (assembly GCA_032270985.1). Taxonomy (NCBI): domain Eukaryota; kingdom Viridiplantae; phylum Streptophyta; class Magnoliopsida; order Ericales; family Sarraceniaceae; genus Heliamphora; species Heliamphora pulchella. The sequence goes on from JAULJZ010117606.1 coordinate 4,532, forward strand.
ATCCATCCAACAAGAGTGTTTGCTAGTTTGAGTTTACGGTATCACAGGGTATTTAACACTTGTATTATACATAAAAATGCCTTGTAAACATAATTTTACCTTATGCATGTAAGAGGTGCATTAAGAAATATGACACTTAACACACATTTTGCATAGTAGAACACTTGATATATTGGAATCATATTTTTGCAAGGCGACTTTAAGAAGTTCCACAACAAAGAACACTACCAAGTTCTCATAATGGTGTAAATGTAGAACTCCTGACTTGGTATTGTGGCAAGAGTTGCATCTTAACATGGATGATACATGCAAGTCCAAAATATAGGATGACGTCAAAATACATGCAATGAAATCTTTGGATTAGTGTAGGTGTATATATCCGGGATGAACCAGAGCAATGGAGTCTAGAAAGATAGAGTGCACCATAGTGGCCTGGGAACTACCAGAGGTGGAGTAGGCAAGAGCTCATGATAGCATTAGAGAGAGAGAGGGTGGCAGGAGAGTAAGTCGGAGATATGGAGATGGGAAAGCTTATGCTGTGTTGAGGGGATGTTCTTTGAAAGGCCAGAGTTATATCTTTTATAAGTATTGCCAGAGTGGACGTCAAGATCCTCAAGATCATTAAGGGCGAATGCTTTTTTATTGGCTCTACAGAAGAATCCCAGACATTGGGATCAGTAACATGAGACTGTAAGTGGTCGGTATCATATATGGGGAGGAGTATCATACGACTACAAGTGGCAGTTGGGTAGGTATGAAACAACCTCTTAAATCATCGGTTGGTCGGCTGGTAGGCATGATATGTGCTTTTAGATTCTGGGTCAATGCTTCTTTCTCTATATGGCTGTTCAAGTGAAGCTGCCTTGAGGTACTCTACTGAAAAACCTCTTACTCTACCCTCCCTCCAAATCACATGCCTCATTTGATTTTGAGAAAATGTGCGTAGTCCCTTCTCCCAGCCTAGCATGCCTAGGATACCATATTGGTGTTGCAAACAAGGTTGCTTGGTCAGAGACAAGCATGGAGGAGGTGGCTTACCAGCAAGGTGGTTCGGAGGCAGAGACCTCATAGGTGATGCTTGGACCCTAAGGTGCCGCATGGCAAAGAGATATCCAGATATCTATATTACTGCTCCCTGTGTGTATGCACTCGTGACTAGAATAAATATGCGCGTGCATACTCATTGCCTTTGTGACTCTTTGATGGATTCAACTACTTGAGTGCCTTGTTTCACTCCCAGTATTGAGGAGGGCCACCATCTAATCTATTTGGAATGCCCCTAGTATGAATAGGTTCGGACCGAGTTTAACAGTAGAGTTGCCTTGTCCCATTTCGACACCTACGGTGCAATTGATTGCGACCACGGTCCCTTTGGCTCCCCAAGCTCTATCTCAAGGCATTGGCTCTGCCCTGCACTCTTGGAGCCAACCTAGCTCCTTCTTAGCTCACTTCACTTTGGATCAAATGAAGGAACGTGTACATGCCCTCCAATTTGAAAAAGCCCCTCATGCTCTAGATCTCGACCTACGCCCCATACCTTATGGAGATTGCAAGTTTCCTTTATCCTGAAGGTTACGTTGTTCCCAAGTTCACTCGCTTTGTGGGATGACGAGGGAATTCGAAGGAGCACGTCACTGAATTCGTAGACACTCTTGGCGTTCATGGTGAAGACCAAGGTCTCAAACTACGGGAGTTTTCTAAATTCCTTATTGACAGAGCTTATTCACGGTATGTCAACTCGACTCCTGGCTCTATCTCTTCGTGAGAAGAGCTAAGTTTTTCTATGTGAAGGAACGCATCACCACCCTTCACCTCATAAGAAAACGTTAGAAACTCTCCGAGGACCTTCTTATTTATTTGCAATTATTTCGTGAGGTGGTCGCAGACATCTAAGACCTAGTAGGTGGAAGAACAACTGGTGAAGCTTCGCATCAATGGAATGAGCTCTTTGCTTAGCAGCCAGAAACTTGAGTGAGACTGTTAGAGCTACTACTTGTGAGTAATTTTTCTCTCCTCGATTCCAGTCCCCCTCTTCCTGGAGGCCTGATTTCAAATGAGGCATCAATGTATGCACCCTTCGGCTCTTCCAATTGAGCTGGCAACGGCCAAATCAAGCAAACCAATTTCGAGGAGCCTCCTCCCGTCCCTGTAACAACGGCGGAGGCTCGAGTGCTCCTAGATGCATGGGTCCAAGATGGCAAGGTAGCCTGGCCTCAAGTCAAGAAACAATTTCACATCTTGATCTCTCCTCTCGATTACGGTATCTACCATCGAACGGTGCGAAACCCTATCAAGAATTGTTGGGGTTTCACACACTGTTTAATAAGCTGCTCAACGAAGAGGCCATGGAACTCCCACAGGACAAGGATACCATGTTGGTTTTGGAGGCAAGACTGCTTGCTCGGAGGCACGCATGTAGGAGGTGGCTCACCAGCGAGGTAGCTCAGAGGCAGGGACCTCATAGGTGATGTGGGGACCTTGAGGTGCCACATGGCGGAGAGATATCATATACCCACAACTAGCTTCCTAGGACTTTGTATGAAAGAGTAACCATTGATGTGATCGTGACTTGCATTGTGTTCTCCATATAAACAGTAAAGCGTATACTCCTTATAAATAATAAAGCTTATCGATGTGTTCGTGACTTGCTGCATTGTGTTCTCCATATAAATAGTAAAGCTTATACTCCATATAAATAGTAATGCTTAACGGATTCAAATCTCGTGCTCTACTTTGAGGTTGGGTGTTATACAAAATACATTGGTGGAGCATAATTAGAATGCCATCCTCAAAGGCTGGAGGTAAGCACGGTTTGTGTATCTGTTGGTTGTGCTACCTGGGGCTGTGGAGATATGTCATGATAGAGAAGTAGTACTTGGGTTGTATTCCACTGAGGTTTGTGGTTTATTTTGCTACTTGCTGCCTATGCTGGTTATATGGTGAAGCGTTATATGGTGAAGCGTTACAAAATGATGCATTTCAATGACTTCATGTCAAGATTTACCAAAATGTTACGACTTCTAGGAGCATCAGTGCACACTTCACTGTGATATCTACGGATACTAGTTAATATTTAAAAAGACATGTTGGGAAGTCCTATGTATTTGACAGGATTTTACATTTTTTATCTTGCACCTGCATAAACAAAACGTGATGTCTCATGTCATGTTATATTCATAAAGTAGCTACTTACTTTTAGAGGTTGAAAAGGACACCGTTCCACTCCATTGCAGGGCTCTGTCACGGATCCGGTTGTTAGCAAATACATAGCATCTGGTCTCAGCAGAGAGGCCGTGCCTCTTGCAGTGGCAAATTATGGAGATAATCCGACCAAGGTAATTTCACTCTAGCCGTGTACATGTTATTTTAAATTTTGTAACGCCTCTTTGCTTTATGGCATTGACATGATGTGACAGAGGTACCGTAATAGATATCGCTTATTGCCTTCTCTATGGGCCTATGGCACATTGGTGTTAATCAATGGGAGTAGCCTTGACTGCTTGCTATGAGAATAAAATTCATTAATTTGATGGCATAAAATTCATTAATCCATATTTTATTCTTGCATTTTCCATCTCTCCTGACCATATTTGCACAAAACATTTTTTTTTTGTTTTTGGTTGTTATTGTTGATAAGTAATAAAAAATGAAAGAAATGGCATTAAGGGGATGCCAAGCTCCCACAAAAGAGGAGACAATATAACATCCTACAAAAATGGGTTCATCCCACAGGAAATAGACTATATAAAGTCTACGGTATCTAAAATAGTAGGCTACTGTATCAAAAATAGTATGTGTTCCCTTCTTAGATAGCCAATTATATAAATTTCTATGAAGAACACCTTTCAAACTATACAACGTTGATTTCACTCCATCAAAAGATCTCTTATTCCGCTCTACGCAAACCAACCACATAAGTCAAAAAGGAACCTTTAAAAGATCTATTTGGACACGACTTTTGGAACTTGTTACTCAACTATGTATTTTTTTTCTCCTTTTGTTAGGTTAGGGAATTCGTCAATGGCTACACCCTCTTGCGAGAAATGGGATTCTCATCGAACAATGTCGCAGAGGCGTTGGTAATGTATGAGAATGATTCGGATAAGGCACTGGCACACTTTCTCAACAGCTCGTCCTGATCGGATACTGGGGACAAGCTCTTGCTATTAACTACAGTGGTGATGGTAATTTACAAATTGATTGTAGAATGTCTTAGTATACAGTTTTGGTGATGTTACTATGGTGATTGATTTTAAAAGGAATTTCAAGCCTCAAAATCGACAATTGCGGCCCTCTCAGCGTGTTCATAAATAATTCTCTGCTTTATGATTTGAATTTCATTGTTCACCGTGTATTGAGTCTTAAATTGTACTTCGCTTTGGGGTATGTATTAGGAGAGCAGATTTGTTGTTTTGGGGCAACCTTAGTCGAATAATTTTCATCAAGACCTCATCCCCTCAAGATCAATGGTGAACTTCATTTTTTTGGGCCTATCACAGCCCACAAATGATAATCCAAACCCTTTATTTCGTAGACACCGCAGCAAAAATCATTTATGCAAAAATTTAATTTGATTAGACATCAGTAGATGCATGAATAACTTGCATTTTATTTTTGAAATGGACAATTTCAGTTTGCAATGGATTGTTTAACTTTTAAACCATTCATTTTGAAAATATAATGTGATTTATTAATGTATCTATTAATGTGTAATCAAGTTAAATTTTTATATAAATAATTTTCTCAAACTTACGAGATGAACAGTTCGGGTTATCGTTATGTGCTTCTAATGGAGTCATAAAACAGAGTATTTTGATGTTCTCGTGGTAATGGGAATTTGTAAGAACCTCATCCTCTATTATCCTGCACCATTGCACTTATTTGGATAATCTATGTGTGCCAACTATCTGGGTCTGGCTGGGGGTTACTAATGGTAAATTTCTTTTCTCACTGGCTCTGGTTGGGAGCTATTAATGGTAAATTTCTTATCAGTTATAATTTGGTGTGTGGTAGTGTGGGAGAATTAGTTTACTTTTAGAATATTATGTGATATTATTTACGTAATATTTTTGACATATAAAAAATATTGATACACACTAAGCAAGTCATCTTTTATCTTCTATCAACACACAGTAATCTATGCATTCATGGAGCTTAAAGGGTTGTTTGGAAACCCCTTCTTAACCCTTACCGTGCAGATTGAACTTTGTTTCCCTTTCACGCACATAGAGAGGTTTTGAAATGATTATACATTTATGCAGCGTTCATTTACTTGGGGTAGGCTCTTCATAAATGTGTGGTTGTGATCATTTTAGAATAATTGGTCGTAATTTCTCCTATCTTCTTCTACCCTTCTGAACCAGCTTAATTGTGTTCAAAGATAGGAAATAGGCTCTTCATAAATGTGTGGTTGTTATCATTTTAAAATAATTGGTCCTAATTTCTCCTATCTCTACCCTTCTGAACCAGCTTAATTGTGTTCAAAGATAGGAAGTGCGACGCTTAGAGGCACTTTTTAACATAATATAAATGCATAAATGGTAAAAAGAGAGAGACATATGAGTGAGTTTTGAAAGTGGAAATAAAATGTTTTTATCATATAGAGAGAAGCGAAGGGAGGGGAAAAAATGTTTTTAGAGTTGTGTTTTCAAACAGGTGAGAATGTGCTGGTAGATTGAAAAATGAGTGAAATTTTAATGTGCAAAATACAATATGGGTCTTAGATTTTCTTATGGAGATTAAATTCTCATCCTCTACAGTGGTTGGATGTAATAATAGAAAGTAATTTCCATTCTTGTTAAATGTATATGAAGAAGAAAGAGAACATATTTTTATTTAAAATAAAATTTTAATTGTAAACTTTAAGTTTAAAGTAATTTCAGTTGTTCTTTTTAAAATATATTAGAAGAGAGAATATTTTTGAAAGCTGAAGTATATTATTCTATAAAGTATTATTATTATTATTACTATTATTATTTGGGGCTTCTCAACCGGAGGCCCATACTTATAATTTTATACAACAATAGGTTCATCAATAAAAATCTTAACGGGTAAGATTTAACTCATTTAAAAAGTAAGATTTTTCCCAAAAATACTCCTGTGCAACAACTAGTTCTCTTAAAAATTATACTCCCGATGGCTCTCTGTAAAGATCATTATCGACCAAAGGTGGGAGAGTTGGTGAAAATCCTTGACCGTGAAAATAAATGACGAGAGGGGCACATACTTCCGAATGGTTTGAACCTACTCCAAAGAAAAGAAACAGATAAGGAACCAAAAATGTTTTGTAGAATATTTTTATTTGGCGCTTTGTGAACTAAGAAAAAGAAAAAAAAGGGATGGAGAGGGGAAAAAAGAGAGGAGAGAGACGCGTTTGAATTTGCTTCAAATGCATGCATTTAGATCGTTTTGTTAGGAAAGTCAATTAATTGATAGTTTGTCTGCTTCCTTCCAAAAAGCCGGCAGCATTAATCTTCTAAAAAAAAGGAACAGATAAATTATTTGTTTGTTATAAACAGATGAATTTATCTATTTTTTTACCATAAAAAATAGATTAAATAGATAAGTTTATCTGTTTGCATATTTATTTGTTTGCTACATAGCAAATAGATCAAACAGATAAATTTATCTGTTTACAATAGATAAATTTATTTGTTTCAATAGCAAATAAATAAATAGATAAATTTATTTGTTTACTATGAAAACAGATAAATTTATAAACAGATAAATTTATCTCTTTCAATCTTGTGAATTAGAACAGAATTTCTCAATTAAAGATCAATAGATGTGACTTAGTGT
>JAULJZ010117628.1:0-11328 GCA_032270985.1 Heliamphora pulchella
AGAAATGATAAGCATTTAATAACAGGAGCTCAATGCAAGAATGTCTTGAGATTATGGGTCAGAGTGCAATTATAGTTTTTTAGTGGTGTGAACTGTAATTCAATATTTTATGAAAATTGCAGAAGTCGCTGCGTGTCTTTCCATAACTACAGAAACCTCTAGTAGGTGTCTGTGTTCCACTGGAAGTCTAACTCATAATTACTCCACAGGTCCCTGCTATAGCCCTATATATATGCGAGTAGGCTAAACCAGTTTGAAGATAATTTTAATATCATTATTGATATATTATTTTTGTCTTTCAAGACTTAAAAATATATCGGAGCTCTGCCGGTACAAATTCTTGGAGGATCGTAGCCCACACTACGTTCGAGGATCGCATAAGGGAATACGGTAGAAGATCTGACAGAAATTTTAACTCGGAATCAACTCGTAGTTGAAGAAAAGACCGACAAACTGTGTTCTTCTAAATTAAATTTGGTTGAACGGGTTTATTTTTTATCGTTCGACGTCAAAAAAATTTTCTGGAGCCTATTTGGGCGTTTGCCCGTCCAATTAATTTTTTACTGAAAATTATTTTACAAAAATAATGATCTTGGCATATTACCTCCAACAATTTGAGTTTAAATATGCATGCAGGGTTGGTTCCCGGTGTTGTTGGGAGTTACGATTTGAATTTTAAAAATTAAAAAAATATATATTTTCGAGGTCTATAAATATCTGGAGTTAGATAATTTCAAAAAAATATTTTCAAAACTTACTCCCTAAGTTTCATCCTTTTCTCTTTACCTTCTCTCTAACTTCTCGGGGGCTCGGGGCTTGATTTTTTACGGTCCAACTGCCGATCCTTGTTGTTGGCATCATGGTCTACGCATCCATCCGGACAGAATTTTATTCTAATGAAGCTCGATTTTGCACGTGAATCGACACGTCGAGTTTTCAACTCACCGACTTAGGATCCTAGACTGTTAAGTTGTTAAAGGGTGTTACGTGTAATCTTATGCATATCTAACGAGGTTTGTGGGTGCTTAATGCCCTCAGGTTGTGAACCCGTAAAATAAGTGGTTAGTGGGTGCATAGGGCCCTCGGGTTGTGAACCCGTAAACTAAGTCGATTGCCTCCGTGAATGGCGTTGTTTACATTGTCGTGACTTCGTATAGAACTTGTCATTATCGAGCAGGCCTTAAGTGGTGACTAGGGTAATGGACAGGAGTCTATAGTTGTTACCTTTGTCTGTGTGGCAGAGTCTGTACATAGAATTACATTTTATCTCTTTCTCCTCGACTGTGTGACCCGAGTGGAGGATGCTGCGTTTTTATTGCTTTCCCTTAACTGTGGCATGATATCTGTTAAGATGATATACATAGTTTCAAGGATGGAAAGCTGATGATTTTTTAGAGAAAAACCTTTTAGCTCCTATGGTTGAGCTTATGTGCTTATGATTGCATAACCTGCTTTACAGCTTTATATAATCTGTTTCTATTGGGCTTCGGCTCACGATGTTGGATTTTGCTGTAAAACTATTTTTAGGTAAATATGCGGAGTTGACCTAGATGCAGTGGTGATGGAAGACTTGCCATAGTTATCCCTATTTTTGGTGACATGTAGTTTACATGTGATGCCTGTTTCAGAAGGCGAGTTTTGTACGCCTTGAGGCGATATACTTATTCATGTATGAGAATGCATATTTACTGTTCATGGGAGTCGAACTTTGGGAATCTTTTATCCAAATGTTATATTTTTGAGTTGATAGTTATCCAACTGCAAATCTTAATTTCATAAATGGTGTTTGGTGGGATTTCGCGTGACCCTAGAGTTTGGGGCGTGACAACTTGGTATCAGAGTTCTGGGTTCGAATACCTAAGAGCTATGGGAATGAGGGTACATCACCTTTGTGAGGATGTGTATGTGCTTGATTGCCTGCGTTTTAGTGCTTTGTTAACATATGCATGATAGCTTGTTCAGCATGATAGTGTGTACACGTAGGTATAGAGGTTGGACCTTAAGATTGATTAATCTTACCTTCGGGCTTTTGAGTTAACAAACTTGGAAGCCATGTTAGAGATGCGTTTCGCGGACGTGATTTCTAGTAAGGAAACTAAGTAGGTTATCCGGAGTGACGAGTCTTTCTTGTTGGTTCTCCTCGGTATGTGAAATGTGATGACATGATCTTAAGTGGCTATGTGTTAGCATGCTTATGTGTATTATGTCTTTTTCGTTAGCAATCACATGTTGTATGGATGCTTATCCTGTTATATTGCTTTCGTATAGAGTTATGTCCACGCAGGGAGGACAAGGCTGAGGTCGAGGCTGTGGCCATGGTTTTGGCCGAAGGGACGTTCCAATTTCAGATGTTGGGGATGCTAATGCACCCCACTGACTTGTTAACGGGGGAGATCTGTTGCATGTGATGGTCGGCTCCATCTGGCAACTAGCTGAGGCCACTAGGGGAAGTGAGAGCGTACCTGAGCTGAGGGCAACAGTCGCGATGCGTGAGTTCACCATCTGGACCCTCCTACCTTTTCTGGGGATCCCAACCCCATGGTTGCCGCTGAATGGCTAGAGTTGATTACCAGGATCTTGGACAAGCTTCAGGTAGAGGAAGATGATCTAAAGGTTACCTTTGCTGCCTTCCAGTTGAGGGGAAGTGTTCACATGTGGTGGAAGTTTGCCAAGACCACAGTTGGGGGCACTTGGGAGGCATTCACCAAGATATTTCTGGAGAAATACTTCCCGACGACATTAAGAGATCGCTACAAAGAGGACTTCCTTTTTCTGACGCAGGGGACGATGACTGTGATTGAGTATGAGGCTGAGTTTACTAGCCTATCTCGGTTTACACAGGAGATCATACCTACAGATGAGTTTCGTACGAAGAGGTTCGAGAGGGGTTTGAGGCCCGCTATCAAAGATAGAGTGGAAGCATTCAGGATGCAGGTCTTTACAGAGTTTGTGGAGATCGCCATGAAGGTGGAAGACACTCTGAACGAGATGCGCAGAGACAGAGACAGTAGGAGTCCGCAAGATGGGGACGTACACAGTTCCAAGGACGCAGGGACAAGCATCGATAGATATCTGGTCCGAGTTCTCATCCAGTGCGGTCGTATCCACCACAGTCTTCTATATCCACGCCTTCTACAGCTTCAACGGGAAGGTCGGATCAGAGAGAGCCCGTTTATTTTAGATGTAAATGGCTAGGGCACCACGCGGCAGAGTGCCGTAGTCTACCGCCTGTTCAGGCACAATCGCAGTCGCAGGCTCAGGGGTGGGGGCCAGTGGTATGCTTTGAGTGCGTCCAATCTGGGCACATCCGTAGGGACTGTCCTAAAGGAAGGAGTATGAGGAGTACAGCTGGAACACCTATTAATCCATCCGTCTAGGGACGCTAGCAATCTAGATTCGTAGAAGGGGCTCTTCAGTACAGTTGGGCAAACAGCCGACAGTTCAGGGCCACCGTGGACAGGATAGAGCATATGTTCTTGCAGATCCCAGTTCATTCAGAGCATCGATCGTGCTCGATACTGCTGCTACCACCTCCATGATCAAAGGTACTCTTCTAGTCTGTAGATCATGAGCCAGTGTTCTTATCGACACGAGAGCATCGCATTCTTTTATATCATCTACTTTTGCATCTTCTTTGGGTTTGAAACCAGACTTGTTGGGTAGTGGTTTGAGCGTGGAAACCCCAGTCAGTGGGAGTGTGATGTTAAGTCTTATTTGTAGATCTTGCGTGTTGGAGGTCATCGGTCATTGTTTAGAATTTGACTTTATGATTCTAGATATGACCACGCTTGATGTCATCCTAGGAATGGATTGGTTGACCACCTATCGTGCCTTTATCGATTGCGATCGACGAAGGGTAACGATTTGTACACCAGCAGGAGAGTGCTTTTGCTTTGTGGGTGATCATCGGGATGAGGGTTTGGTATCTATGCCCGGTGTTGTGCGGAACCAGGGAAACCTGGGTTCCCTCTTTACAGCTCTCATGTTGGATTAGGGAGTTGGGGTTCAAGGAGAGTTACCTCCGATGGTTTGCGACTATCCAGATGTCTTTCCTAATGAACTGTTCGAGTTGCTTCTGAATCGAGAGGTAGAGTTCTCTATTGAGTTGTTTCTTGGAACTGGTCCCATATCCATGCCGTCTTACCGTTTTGCACCTGCTGAGTTACGTGAACTCAAGGTATAGCTACAGGAGTTACTGGATAAGGGGTTTGTGCGCCCGAGTACTTCGCCATGGAGAGCTCCTTCTCTTTTTGCCAAGAAAAAGGATGGATCATTGCAATTGTGTAACGACTACCGGAAGCTGAATCAGGTGATAGTAATGAACAAGTATCCTATGCCAAGGATAGATGATTTGTTTGATCAGTTGAAGAGGTCAAGCTGCTTTTCCAAGATTGACTTGAGTTTAGGGTACCACCAGTTGAGGATTAGGGACGAGAACATAGCGAAGACCGCCTTCCGGACTTGCTATGGTCACTATGAGTTTTTGGTCATGCCGTTCGGTCTGACAAACGCTCCTGCTACATTTATGGGTTTGATGAACTGGATCTTCCATCCTTATCTGGACAGTTTTGTGGTTGTATTTGTGGATGATGTTCTCATCTACTCACCCACTAGAGAGGCACACGAGGACCATCTGCGTATTGTTCTACAGACTTTAAGAGAGCATCGCTTACATACAAAGTTCGAGTTTTGGATGTCGGAGGTAAGGTTTCTTGAACACGTAGTGTCGACAGATGGAGTAGCAGTGGATTCATCGAAGACAGATACTGTGACGGGTTGGGAGCGACTGAAGAACGTCTTTGAGATCCGTAGTTTTTTGGGTTTAGCAGGCTACTATCCACGGTTCGTCAAGGATTTTGCGAGACTTGTTACGCCAATGATGAGTCTGACGAGGAAGGGAGTTGTGTTTATTTAGAGTGAGTCCTGTAGTCGGCATTCTAGGAGCTAAAGACGAGGTTGACTAGCGCTCCAGTGTTGATTATTCCAGAGCGAGGCTTGGGGTATATAGTGTACTGTAATGCATCACATGACAGTTTAGGCTATGTTCTGATGTAGGGAGGTAAGGTTGTAGCCTATGGTTCTCGACAGTTGAAGACGCACGAGAAGAACTACCCGACGCAAGATCTAGAGTTAGCAGCCGTGGTCTTTGCCTTGAAGACATGGTGTCACTATCTTTATGGTGAGCACTTCGAGGTTTTCTCCGATCACGAGAGTTTAAAATACTTGTTTTCGCAGAAGGACCTAAACTTGTGCCAATGAAGATGGATGGAGTTATTGGAAGATTATGATTTTGACTTGCAGTATCACCCAGGGAAGGCCAATGTTGGGGCTAATGCGCTCAGTAGGAGATCTTATGGGTCATTAGCTTCAGTGGCTATACGCGAGTGGCACATGCTTGGGGAGATCGGGGAGTTTGATCTGTGTCTCGGAGAGACAGCGACGGGTGCCACCTTATTCCCAGTAGTTTTGTGACCTGCCTTGATTGCACGAGTGCTAGAGGTTCAATAGAAGGATCAGGAAGCTCAGATGATACAAGATCATGTTGCTAGTGGAGAGGATACAACATGATGGGTTGTGGGTTCAGATCAGAGTTTGCGGTTGGTCGGAAGGCTATTTGTGCCAGAGTTATGCCGTACAGATATACTACATGAGTATCATCATTCTCACCTTGCTGTGCATCGAGGAGGCACGAAGATGTATCATGGCCTACATCGTCATTTCTATTAGACGAGAATGAAGAGAGATGTGATCTAGTTTGTTTCTCGGTGCCTTACCTGCCAAAAGGTGAAGGCGAAACACCAGAGACCAGCAGGATTGTTATAGGCGTCGTCGATATCAGAGTGGAAGTGGGAGAACGTCACGATGAACTTTGTGTCGAGACTTCCTCGATCATCTAGGGGACACGACGCCGTATGGGTTGTGGTTGATAGGTTGACGAAGTCTGCACACTTTCTCCCCATCCGAGTGAAGGATTCGGTGGATAGATTGAGTAGATTGTATGTCAAAGAGATAGTCTGGTTGCATGGAGTGCCAGTATCTATTGTTTCTGAACGAGACTTGCGATTCACCTCGCGCTTTTAGTAGAGTCCTTAGGAGGCTTTGGGGACGAACTTGATGTTCAGTACAGCTTTTCACCCCAGAAGGATGGTCAGTCTGAGAGGACTATACAGATTCTGGAGGATATGTTGAGGGCATGTGTACATAATTTCAAAGGTTCTTGGGAGGATCATCTACCTTTGGCAGAGTTTACATATAATAACAGCTATCAATCCAGTATTGGGATGGCACCGTATGAGGCTTTGTATGGTAGACTGTGTAGGTCACCAGTGTGTTGGACAGATGTGGGAGAGACCACAGTCTTGGGACCCGACATGGTACGGGAGACGACGGAGAAGAATGCAGTGATTCGCCAATGCCTTTTGGCAGCTTAGAGCCGCTAGAAGAGTTATGCAAATCAGAGACGAATGCCTTTGGAGTTTGCAGTGGGAGATCACGTGTTTTTGAAGGTCTCGCCACGTTGAGGTTTAATGAGGTTTGGTCGTAGCGGGAAGCTATCACCACATTTCATTGAGCCTTTTGAGATTCTTGACAGGGTTGGAGAGGTCGCTTATCGTTTAGCTTTGCCACCTCAGTTAGCAACTATGCATAATGTATTCCACGTTTTTATGCTTCGAAGGTACGAGCCTGATCCTTCACATGTGTTAGATTGGGCCGAACTGAGGGTTGATGAGGATGTTACTTATGACGAGCGTCCAGTGAAGATTCTAGACACGAAGGAGCAAGTGTTGAGAGGCAAGACAATTGCTTATGTCAAAGTCCTATGGCTTCATCACGGGGTTAAAGAAGCGACGTGGGAGCTTGAGTCTGGAATGCGTGCTAGATACCCTGAGCTGTTTATCTCGGGACCTTGTAGTGAATTTCGGGGGAAAAATTCCTTAAGGGGGGAGAGTTGTGAGACCCTGTTCTGTTTCTTTTTGAGTTATATATATATTCGAAGTGTTCGTTCGTATTTATATATGTTTTGATGCATGTTTGAGTTTAAATATGCATGCGGGGTGGGTTTCCGGGGTTGTTGGGAGTTACGGTTCGAATATTGAAAATTAAAAAAAATACATATTTTGGAAGCTTATAAATATCTGGAGTTAGATATTTTCAAAAAGATATTTTTAAAACTTACTCCCTAAGTTTCCTCCTTTTCTTTCTACCTTCTCTCTAACTTCTTGGGGGCCCAGGGCTTGATTTTTAACTATCCAACAGTCGATCCTTGTTGTTGGCATCGTGGTGTACGCATCCATCCGGATAGAATTTCATTCCGACGAAGCTCAGTTTTGCACGTGGATCGAGACGTTGAGTTTTCAACTTACCGAGTTATGATCCTAGACTGTTAAGTTGTTAATGGGTGTTTTGTGTAATCTTATGCATATCTATCGTTTAAAAATACATGAAAAGTGATTTATGTTTAAATCGGCTTTTGGTTTAAAAATCATTTTTCATCGTTTCGGTGGATGGATGTGTATTCCGAGAGTTTTCTTTCGAGGTTTTGGTGTAGGGTTTGGACGTACAAGTGTCCGAGGGTGTTATATGGATGTTTGGAGGCTTGATTTGAGGTTTAGAGGGCAAAATTGTAGCTTAAAAAATCATTTTTTGGGTTACCCAGTTGACTAGACCATGGTGGCCAGTCGACTGGATCTTGACTTGGGCTTCCCAGTCGACTGGACCAGGAGGGTCAGTCGACTGGATTCCTTCTATTTTGTGCCCAGTCAATTAGACCAATGGGTCAGTCAACTGGATTTCTTGTGTTGGGCTTTTTCTTGTTTTTCAGTTAGTTTCCAGTTGACTGGGTGAGTGAGAACAGTCGACTAAAGGTCTAGGCTGTGGTTTGGATGGTTTTGTGATCCATTGGGGTGAATGGTTGGGTTCTTTTTGGGAAAAAGGTTCGGCTTTGCAAAAAACGTGTTTCATTGAAGGTTTGGAGCTAGCCCTTGGCGTTGAGTCTCAACTTCTAAAATGTTTTGATGAAAACATGTTTTTACATGTTTTGTTTGATCTCCATGGTTGATGAATTGGATCTCTTTATACATGTGCTGTATAAATTATTTTATGGGTGATTTTTAAATGTTTTTCTTAGATGTACCGTGGCAGTGGGTGTATTGAGTTGAGCTTCCATTGCTCCACAGTGAAAGTCCAAAAACGTGAGCAGAGTAGGTCCCTACGTGCCTTCGGGTTAATCCCCGTAAATGAGTTTGGCGGGTGCTCAGTGCCCTCAGGTTGTTAACCCGTAAACTAAGTGGTAGGTGGGTGGATAGGGCCCTCGGGTTGTGAACCCGTAAACTAAGTTGGTTGCTTCCGTGAATGGCGTTGTTTACGTTGGCATGGCTCTGTATAGAACTTATCATTACCGAGCAGGCCTTAAGTGGTGACTAGGGTAATGGATAGAAGTCTATAGTTGTTACGTCTGTGTGACAGAGTTGGTACATAGAATTACATTTTATCTCTTTCTCCTCAACTGTGTGACCCGAGTGGAGAATGCTGCGTTTTTATTGCTTTCCCTTAACTGTGGCATGATATCTGTTAGGATGATATGCATAGTTTCAAGGATGGAAAACTGATGATTTTTTAGAGGAAACCTTTTAGCTCTGTGGTTGAGCTTATGTGCTTATGATTGCATAACCTGCTTTACAGTTTTATATAGTATGTTTCTATTGGACTTCGGCTCATGGTGTGGGATTTTGCTGTAAAACTATTTTCAGGTAAACATGCAGAGTTGACCTAGATGTAGTGGTGATGGAAGACTTGCCATAGTTTTCCCTGTTTTTGGTGACATGTAGTTTACATGTGATACCTATTTCAGAAGGCAAGTTTTGTACGCCTTGAGGCGATATACTTATTCATGTATCAGAATGCATGTTTACTATTTATGAGAGTCGAACTTTGGGAATCTTTTTTCCAAATGTTATATTTTTGAGTTGATGGTTTTTCAACTGCAAATCTTAATTTCATAAACGGTGTTTAGTGGGCTTTCGCGTGACCCTAGTGTTTGGGGCGTGACATGTCAGCCATTGTCAGTTCTGGGTCTACCATCTGCAATCTCAACTAGCTAGTACATCTGAGCCTACTGCTCAGAGATCGGGCCCAAGTGCGTATAGATTCTTCTCTACCTAAAGCTATGATCCCGAGCCTTTAAACTGAAAGGGCTTACACAAATCGAAAAATGTTAGGGTTGTATACTAAAAATTAAGAATTTTATTTTAGATTTAATATTTAATTTTATTTTCATAAAATTAAAATTTTATTTTATGAGAATCTTAAAGAGTAATGTATGGAATATTATTTCTTTAATGTTATGCGTGGATGTTCTTTATTTTGTGCAGTATTTATTCAGGTGTGTAGAGTACGGCTTGCACATAGAAGGTCAGATTATAAATTTTTGCAAAATATAAGTATTTGTTCACAGTTTAAATGAAAATGGACATATCATGGGTACGACTATAGCACAAAGTTTTAGTTGGTCTGTGTTGGTTACGGGGAATAGATAATAGCGTTGTCTATTGTTCCGACTTTCTGTGTCAGTACACTTTGTGTGTATTGAATGGGACACATTAGGGTAATTAATTTTATACTAACTACATAAATTAATTCACACTCCAAGATTATTATGAGAGTACTTATACTCTTAATCTGAAATAATTATTATTTGTGTGTATTTAATATTTATTGTTTTGATTCATTGAATGGTGCAATCTTATATGGGTCTAAATTTTTGGTGAGTTGGATAGCAGTATTAATTATATGGTGAATATTAATTATTGACGGAATCTACGTTTCGATTGTTCAAGATTTATGATACCCCCTTAAGAAAGCTTATAAGTTTTGACCAACCTAAACCCTGTAGGGGGATTTGATTATCTGGCGATCAAATAAGTTAATCGGAAGGGCTTAAGAAATTTTTAAGATGCCGATTAAATTAAATTATCCGGTAGTGAGAATCTTAATG
The DNA here is from genome assembly GCA_032270985.1 of Heliamphora pulchella. Classification (NCBI taxonomy): domain Eukaryota; kingdom Viridiplantae; phylum Streptophyta; class Magnoliopsida; order Ericales; family Sarraceniaceae; genus Heliamphora; species Heliamphora pulchella. The sequence continues at coordinate 9,995 of JAULJZ010117628.1, forward strand.
TGGGGAGATGAGTTGAGCATTTAATAATAGGAGCTCAAAGCAAGATGGTCTTAAGATTATGTCTTAGAGTGCTATTACAGATTTTTAGTGGTGTGAACTGTAATTTAGTGTTTTATGAAAATTGCAGAAACTGCTACAAGATTTTCATAACTACAGATACCGCTGAGAGGTTTGTATAATTGCGAAAATCGTTGGATGGGTGTCTAGATTATACTAGAAGTCTTTGTCATAATTAGTCTACAGGTCCCTGCTGTAACCCTATAAATATGCAAGTAGGCTTAACCATATTCATAACTCATCTTTCAAGACTAAGGTTGACTAGGTTCTACCAGTACAAGTTCTCGAAGGATTGTAGCCTACACTACGTTCGGAAATCACATCAGGGAATACAATAAAAGGTCTGACCAGAGCTTCAACTTGGGAATCAAATTCGTAGTTGGAGAATCGACCAAAAAAGTATTCATCTGAATTATCTTTGGTGGCACAGGTTGTGACGCCTCATTCTCTGGGCATGTCGGGACATATATAAATATAAATAAATGGATATTCTAGTTATTCATTCATATTTACATACGCTAGTTATTACATCATAAGGGAGTTCTGAACCATTCAAAAGAACATAACTACTACAGTTTTACCAAGAAGTTTCAAAAATTACACTAAGCACAGGAAAAACTGAATATAAGAACAAAAACAGAGGTCTCGACTCCGCAGAATGCAACAGCGGGATCCACGTGCTCTTGGAACTCACCCTGTTCTTCAAACTCTTCTTCTTCCTCTGTGATGACTTCCTCTAAGAACTTCTCCTCACCTATGGCACGAATGCCATGAGCTAAGGCCGAGAAGCAAAACACTCTAACCTTCTAACTAATCTCGCGGCACAAAATTCACCACAACACATACCATATAACACCTAGTACAGTTTATAGTCAAGGAGACAGACAAATTTATGACAGGATGGCAGATAAGTCAATAAACATGTGCATATGAGATGTCGTGCATTTAATGCAAATGCCCAACCCAACATGCACCTAGATTATAACAGGAATTCCACACCGGTAATCGCTAGAGTAGACTTTCACGAGTAATTGATCACCAAACCTATCCTTGCCTCGTTGCGAAAGGTAAACGCTCGCCTTGGCTACATGCCTCAGCCGTTTTACTCAATGGCAATAGCGTGGGGTAGCCAGTTGCATTCTTATTCCAAATTTTATAGTCAAATTATATGCGCACAAAACCCACCTTACGTTTGGCATCAACCCAAAGTCTAAGAGATAATCAGAAAAATTCAAGAGACATTTCACATTATACAAAGTACCAAGATGAGGGATTTA
>JAULJZ010117639.1:0-11328 GCA_032270985.1 Heliamphora pulchella
TTATTATTATCATTACTATTGTTATTAATTTGTCATTTTATTTATTTATTTATTTATTTTTATTTTATTATTATTATATATTTATTATTATTATTATTATTATTTTGTTGAATGATCGTGACGATATGGGCAACTACACTACAGCTATACTACCGTCACTATTATTATATCTAAAAAGTGGGTCCTTACAATCTACCCCCTTAAAATAAATTGTCTCCGAAATTTTGTGTTGTACCTTCATTCGTAAATAACTGTGGGTAGTTGACTCGCATGGCGTTTTCGCATTCCCAAGTTGATTCTTCGATCTCTCGATGTCTCCATAACATGCGTACTAGCAGAATAGTCTTTCCTCTAAGCACTTTGTCGCGGCGATCAAGGATCTTTACCGATTTTTCTTCGAAAGTTGCATCTTTGTTGATTTGGAGCTCCTCCCAGTTGAGGGTGTGTGTCGGATCAGGTTCGTACTTCCGCAGTATCGAGACGTGGAATATATTGTGAACGTCTGCAAGCCGAGGCGGCAAGGCTATGCGATAGGCGATTGCTCCCATTCTGGCTAGGATCTCGAATGGGCCGATATACCTAAGCGATAGCTTCCCTTTTTTTCCAAATCGAATCACTCCTCGTTGTGGCCGGATTTTGAGGAACATGTGGTCTCGTATGTTGAATTCCAGAGGTCTCCGTCGTTGGTCGGCGTAGCTCTTCTGTCGACTTTGAGGGGTGGTAAGACGCTGTCGAACCAACTTGATCTTCTCGGTGGTCTCAGGCATGATGTCTGGTCCTAGCAAGATGTTTTCTCTAGTCTTTGTCCAACACAAGGGCGATCTGCACGGTCGGTCGTAGAGCGCTTCGTATGGTGGCATTCTAATACTAGCTTGGTAGATGTTGTTGTAAGCGAACTCAACAAGAGATAGGTGCTTCTCCCAACTTCCTTTAAAGTCCATGACGCAAGCTCTCAGCATGTCTTCCAACATCTGAATGGTGCGTTCGGATTGCCCATCCGTCTGAGGGTGAATGGCTGTGCTGAAGTAAAGCTCCATTCCCAAAGCTATCTGTAAACTGCGCCAAAATCGTAATGTAAAGCGGGGGTCTCGATCGGAAATGATAGAAGTTAGAATCCCGTGTAGGCGGACTATCTCGCGGATGTACTTCTGGCTTAAGGTTTCTAAGGTGTCAGAGGGTCCAACTGGCAAGAAGTGCGCGGTCTTGGTTAGGCGATCCACAATAACCCAGATTCCGTCGTGTCTCTAAGGCAATCTTGGTAACCCGGTGATGAAGTCCATTGTAATGTGCTTCCATTTCCATTCTGGTATCTCTAATGGCTATAGGGTTCCTCCCATCTTCTAATGTTCGGCTTTGATTTGCTAACATGTGAGGCATCAGGCGACGTAGTCATCAACATCTTTCTTCATACCGCTCCACCAATACTCTCTCTTCAGGTCTTGGTACATCTTAGTCATCCAGGGTGCACTGCGAAGGGCGATCGATGAAACTCCTTCAGGATGTTTTCTCGTATTTCGTTGATGTTTGGAACAAAGAGTCGACCTTGAAACATTAGGTGCCCATGTTTATCCATTGTCCATCCAGGCTTTGACTCCTCCGTTATTAGGTGCCGTCGGATGTACTCGGCGTCTTGGTCGTATTTCTACGCATCTAGAACTTGCTGACGTAGGTTGGATGTCGCCATTGTCAACACGAAACGAGATCCCTCCTTCGGTTCGATCGATTGCAAGCGAAAATTTCCAAATGTTTCCATCATCTTCCATTCCTGCGCGGCGATACAGGCCAACTAGGGACTCATTTTTCTGCTCAATGCGTCGGCTACTACGTTGGCCTTTCCAGGGTGGTAAGCCAAGGTGAAGTCGTAATCCTCAAGGTACTCGGCCCAACAGCGCTGCCTCATGTTCAAATCCTTCTGAGAGAACAGGTACTTCAAGCTCTTGTGGTTTGTGAACAGTTCGAATTTCTCCCCGTACAAATAATGTCTCCAAGACTTTAGTGCAAAAACGACGATTGCCAATTCCAAATCGTGAGTAAGGTAGTTCTGTTCATGCGATTTTAGTTGTCTCGATCCATATGCTACCACTCTGTTGTTCTGCATCAATACACAACCTAAACCTCCCGACGCTACAAGTCTTTTTATGTTACAAATACAAGTTGGCTTAAAGTTTTATTATTATATTAGGTTGTTACTTTTTGCTTTTAATATTAGGCTACTTGTAGGGATTTATGCATATATATATATATATATATCTAAAACGTGGGTCCTTACAGTCCAAGCCTTCTATGCCACAACCAACTATTATCACTCAAGACGGCTAAGCACTTGGTGTCATTCTTAGAAAGATCATTGAGAGTAAATGTATAAATATTTTCATGTCTTTGACCTTTAAAGATAACTTTGTTATTGGTTGAATTTTTAATAACACACTTAGCATGATCAAAGACAACCTAGTGGCCTTTGTCACAAAGTTGGCTTATGCTAAGAAGGTTATATTTCAAACCATCAACAAGTAAAACATTTTCAATAGAAGGAGAATGAATTTTACCAATACAGCCAATTCTATGATTTTTCCCTTTGCTATTGTCTCCAAAAGTCACAAACCCGCCAAATTTTGGTTTGAGAGATGTAAACATCGATTGGTCGCCTATCATGTGCCTTGAGCAAGCGATATCGAGATACCACATCCTCTTCTTGAATAAGAATTTGAGACATACCTATAAGGAGAATTAAGTTTTGATTTTTGGTACCCAAATTTTCTTGGGTCCTTTGGTGTTAGATCCTTGAGGATGTGTTCCTTTTGGAACCCAAGCCTTCTTGACAGAATTATTTGACAATTTTCTATGTGGACAGTATGTGATAATGTGTCCATACTCATAACAGTAAAAACAAGTGGCATTTGTATGATTAGAGGATACTTTGACAAAAATATTGCTTAAGAACTTTTATTTCTTCTTGGGTTTATACCCGATCCTAGCTTTGTCAAAAACACATTTTTGCATGCCAAGAAGTTTATCTAAACTGTTCTTTCTTTGAGTGAACTTGTAAATGATTTTTGTAAGGTCCTCAACCTCTTCACTCAAAACATTGTTTTCATCCTTCAAAATAGAAACTTGTTTTGATAAAACAGATTTTTTACTTTTTAAAGTTTCAATTTCAGTTGAGGACGAAAAAACTAAATTTTTCAAAATAGAATTTTTTGCACCCATTTTTCTCAACTCATCATGCAAATCTTCAAATGCACTTTTCAATTCATCTAAGAAAAAATGGTCAAGAGCTACCTCATCATCTTCTCTAATCATGAGGCATTGATTAGCTATTTTGTTTTCTTCCTTTTCATCCTCAGAACTGCTATCATCGCTTTCGCCCCATGCAACTATCATGGCTTTCTTGAAACCCTTTTTGAATTTCTTTTTGAGCTAAGGACATTCAGCTTTGACGTGTCCAGGCTTTTTACACTCATAGCAGATGATTTTTTCTTTCTTGAAGTCGTTCTTGAATTTGCTTGAGTCGCCTTTGAATTTGGTGGCTCGCCTCGGTGTCCTTCCTTCTTAAAGAACTTTCTTCCTCCTTGTTTCTTATTTCTAAGAAACCTTTTGAATTTCTTTGTGATGAGGGCCATGTTTTCATTCTCATCACTTGAGGAGTCTTCCTCGGATTCCTCATCATGTGTTGAGGATTTGAAGGCGATGCCTTTCTTCTTATTGTTGTCATCCTCATCGTCCATCGTTATGTTCATCTCATGGGTCATGAGAAAACCAAGGAGTTCTTCTAGACTGAGCGTGTTGAGGTCTTTGGCTTCTTGAATAGCTATAACCTTAGCTTCCTAACTCTTAGGCATGCACTTAAGAATTTTTCTCACCATTTCTACATTTGTATAAATCTTGCCAAGAGATTTTAGTCCATTAGTAATGTTAGTGAAGCAAGTAAACATGTCAAAAATGGTTTCATTATGCTTCATTTTGAATAATTCATAGTTATGCACAAGCAGACTAATTTTGGACACTTTCACTTGATTTGTACCATCATGGGTAACTTCGAGTCTATTTCATATTTCTTTTACTGTGTCACATGTAGAGATCCTATTGAACTCATTTAGGTCAAGTGAGCAATATAGGAGATTCATCACTTTAGAATTCTTTTGAATTTCCTTAATATCATTTTTAGTCCATTCAGCCTCAAGTTTCGGGACGACAACCCCTTCAACAGTTTTAGTAGGTCTTTTGGGTCCATTAATAATAACACGCCAAAAGTCATAATCTACGACTTGAATGTAGATTCTCATTTTAGCATTCCAATAAATATAATTTGTTCCATTGATCGACTAACCTTCGGATTGGATAGGTCCAATGCTAGTGGTTGCCATAAAAATCTCTTAGACGGTTAAGTCAAAAACAAGAGCCCAAGCTCTGATATCAATTGTTAGTTCTAGGTAATCCAAGAGTGGGTTGAATTGGGTCTTAAAAAATAATAACAATATTTAAAACACTTTTGAAAACCTTTTAATATTGCAAATAATTATAGCAAAACAAGCAAGAATTAAAGCAATAAAAATATGAAAAGGGTTAGGAATAGAGAGATAGAACCAGAAACCAAGAATTTTATAGTGGTTCGGCTTCTTCCAAGCCTACGTCTACTCCTCAAGTTACCCTTTGAGTATTTTCACTATAGAGAATGTTTCACGGGCGCATTCCAAGCTTTTACAACTTCAAGACTTCGCTTGAGTAAACGAATGTTTACGGGCAAATTCAAAAACCTATTTCACCTTCAAGAAGATTCTATAAAACCAAGCCCCTATTTTCTTCTAATCTCTCTTGAACTCCTCTTTGTTGAGATTTACTCACTCACTTAAAGGATAAAGGGTGACTCACCCTTGAATACAGTAAATGAGAGAATTAATGAGAAACACTCACTCTCTTTATAAAAATTGAATTACAATAAATGAGAAGGTAAAGAAAGGTGAGGAGCAAGAGCTGGAGTTTCAGCAATAAATGTGACACTACAAGAATTTGGTGCTTTAAAGACAAAGCTAATTCGTCTCCAAAAGTGGTAATTTTGTCACTAAAACCAATGGAGACAAAAATATTTCGTTGCTCATTTCGTCGCCATAGCCTCATCGTAAATTCCTATTCGCGACGAAATTATTATTTTGTTGCCCAATAAAAAACATAGCGACGAAAATATTCGTCGCGTATTTAGGAAGAAACTTGTTGCCTATGTACAAAATTCGTCGTTAAAAATTATCATAATTTTGAATAGAAATTTATGGCGACAAATAAGTTTGTCGCAAATAATAATATTAACGACGAATAATTTTCATCGTTGAACCACTATTATCGTTCTGAATTAGAAATTTAAGACAACAAAATAATTCATCGCGTAATGTAATATTAGCGACGAAAGATCGTTGTTGCAAAGTTTTGACAACGAATATTTTTGTCAGAGAATGTTATAATTTGTGACAAAAATACATATTTTTGTTGCAAAAAATTATATTTGGCAACAAAAACGCCATCGCTAAAAATTTTTATTTGTCGTCTATTTCGTCGTGAAAAGTACTTTTTAAAAATCTTTATACCTTTTTAACCATTTCACATGTATAATATAAAATATTTCTAAATTTGTACATTCATAAAACTACTTGTTTAATTAATACAAAGTTCTAAAACACACATTCATTTTTAGATCATTGTTGAATATCTTAACAATAATTTAACTTTTAAAATTTATAAAAATTTTAAAAGATAAATTACTTATGAAAATTTATATCTTTTAAAATATATCATTTTTAATTTTATTTTTATATTTTTATGATCTAACTAATTAAATTTATAATTGTATGTATAAAATAATAAAATTTTTAAAATATAAATATATAAGTATAAATCTTCAAAACTAAAAATCTTATTTCTAAAAATATACTTTAAATTTTAATTTGTATATACTTATATGAGCAAGTTGAGAGCAACTGAACATAATTAGTTTGTTAACAATAAACTCAGTAATTTTATTATAAGATGTTTTAATAACGAAATTATTTTTTGTCGCCTAAGAAGAAAAATGGCAGGAACTAAAACATGTTTCCCGCTAATTTTATTTTTTGTCATTAGTGACGAAACTATGATGTCGTAGAAAACATAATGCAATTTGCGACGAAAAAGTATTTTTCTCGCCAAAAATCTTTTCTTTGGAGACAAAATAAGACCATTAGCGATGAACATTTTGGCCTCGGTGAAAATGCAACACAATTTGCGACAAAAAAATAGTTTTCTTGCCAAAACTCCTCTATTTAGCGACGAAATATGAATTTTCTCGCCTTTGACTTACCTGTAACGACAAAATGTATTTTTATCGCTAGATTTTATCGCCAAACACCCTTATTCTTGTAGTATGAGCTTGAGAGTAATGAAATTGATTCAAGTAATAGAACAGTGATTGTAGGTCTCCATAGAGATTAAATACTAAGAAGTTACTTCTCATATAAGCTCTTGTGCATTCATGACGAATGTTTACGAGCACATTTAAAAGCCTATTTCAACTTCAAGAATATCCTATAAAAACAAGTCCCTATTTTCTTCTAATCTCTCTTGAATTCTTCTTTGATGAGATATTTCTCACTCACTCAAACGACAAAGGGTGACTCACCCTTGAATATAATAAATGAGAGAATTAATGAGAAATACTCACTCTCTTTACAGAAATTGAATTACAATAAATGAGAAGGTAAGGAGAGATGAGGAGCAAGAGCAGGAGCTTCAGCAATAAATGTGAGCTTGAGAGTAATGAAATTGATTCAAGCAATAGAACAATGATTGTAGGTCTCCAGAGAGATTAAATGATGAGAAGTTACTCCATATGTAAGCTCTTGTGCATTCATAACCGCTGGAGATTGGTAAGAGCAATAAATGTGCAAAATCTAACCGTTGAGGTCTGCCACGAATTTGAAATTCTGTCACAGGTGTCGACACAAATGCCTTTGGTGTCGACACAAAATGTCTAGGGAATGTCCTTTAAGTGGTTGGGTCGACGCATTTCTTCTGAGGGGCCGACACAATTTTTGCAAACTTTCTCACCAACACAAAGGTGTCGACACATTTGGGTTTGGTGTCGACTCATTTGAACTTCAGAATCTAGGATGAGGCACTTTGTGTCGACTCAAGTCTTTTTTGGTGTCGACACTAAATTTTGCAGGAACCCTCGGTATATTTGTGTCGACACTTTTGGACTTTGGTGTTGACACCAAAATTCTTCAAGTGGGCTCGGGACTTTTGTGTCGACTCATCTTCTATTTTGTGTCAACACCCAAAATCTGCAAGTGGCCTCGATTATTTTGTGTTGACACATTTTCAATTTGTGTCGACTCAAATGACCGGATACCAAAACTAAGGAACCACTTTTGTGTCGACACGAAGTCAATTTGTGTTGACTCATTTTGAGTCCTGAGAGTTTCGGCTCTTTTGTGTTGACACAAAACTTATTTGTGTCGACACTAACTTTTGATACCTGAAAGCAACTTCATAAAACTGTTAGGGTGTCAAACTATTTGATTAAAAGTGTTGACACACTTCATATGCTTCAAGTATACTTTTCTTTAAAAGTGTTTGACTTAATTTTCAATTGGGTTTAATACAAAATATCCTCATTCAAAATTATGTAAGTGTTTTGATTCTTTTGAGAGTTGAGTCATTTCTTTTGCCTAAAGGTGTCAACTCAAATGTTTAAAATGTGTTAACACTTTCTTTTTAGAAATATAAAATATTATCATTTTAAAGTTATTTATTCTTAGAAAATAAATTTATTAAAATCATCAAAATCAAAATAAAATGTCCTTAGCCTAACACCGAGTAACCTCAAACAATTGCGCATCAAATCACTACCATCTCTGACATACATCTCATCATATGTACGTGCACATCACTCGATAACTGATCCATCGATAACTTCTTTAATCCACATGCTTTTTCCTTATATGCTTTCAACTTCTATCAAGAAACACGACTCAGCACCACGCCACGAGAAAAACACAAGGGTTATCAAACTGACCTTAAAAAACACAAGATACCACTGTGGTTACCAACAACACCCCTCAGGGTAAGGGACATTCCCTAAACACGGTCTAAGCCCAAACTTTCTAACATACCTTAGGCCAGAGATTATTACGCTCTTGTCAACCATGTTCCCGTCCACTATGCTCCCGTCCATACCCAATCTCAGGGCACACGGCTCATGGCGTACATAATTCTCAATGAGCCCAAGGCCATACCTCATGTTCAACCACAACCAACAAGCTCCAAGGAGTTCCAAACACTCTACCATACTTGTTCATCGAACTACTGGAAACGCAACACACAACGAGCAACTAATTGCAGTCACCCTCGATACACATGGGTACAACACACTCCAAACAAACAATGCTCATCTCTAGAGCTTACACCCACCTTAATTACTAACCACTGGATCACACTTCCACAACCCACATTGCCATCCTGATCACAACTCATCCAAGCCCCACGGGCATAACTCTTATAACAAGGATATCCCAACACCCAACCAGGTTAAACTCAACTTAACCTTCTAAAACCAAGCTACACTTTGCTCACCTCCTAGTCACATCACATCAGCACATATTCATATATCGAGGGAAAGCCTCAGAGCAACACGACAATCTGGACAACTAATTTAAATTTCTCATAGAAAGAATGTCGGCCAAATACTTTTTTATTTCGAACCACAAAGTAGTTGACCGGATGCCATATGACATGGCACATCACCCTAAGACATAACCCTCATTCCTCATATAAACACATAGTATGCGCAAGACAATTCAATCGCAAACCAATGCAAGCACACAATTCATGCCGTGTAGTGGTGCCTAATCTCATCAAATAGATCACATACTAAGGTCATCGTTACATCCCACGGCTCCTAGGTATTCGAACCTAGTGTTCTTATGCCATTCTGTCATGCCCGAACCCCGAGGACCCGTGAACCAACTCTAAACCGACCCGTATAAGAAGTTATCAATTAAAACATTCGTTTTATTATAGGTTTGAACTCAAAACTCATTTGAAAATACATATTTTCTTCGAGCAACGATATTCTCCTACATATGAGATCACAGAAAAATGTTTTGGTTTTTCAAGAGTTCATTTATGATAACAATACCATTACAATCATCTACTCACGTTTATATAGAAACATAATGCAAAATACAAAGAGACACTAGATTTTTCTTCTAACTTCTAGCTTTCCCATAATGCAACATTTTCCTTGTATCGCTCCTGGTCCTCGAAACCTAAAATGGTTTGGTAAACATACATGAGCCGAAACTCGTAGGATAAAGATTAACTAAAATATAATGCATAATTTGTGAGGTGTGATCTGTGCAACCGAAGTAAAAGTGTAAGTTCACCAATTCGTTAGTTATTCACACGCACACACCCACGAACACGAGTTTATCCCATTTATTCTTTCATTTTCTATTTCATCAATTCTTTATTTCATTACTCACATTTGTTGAGCCTTTTTCAATACATTCCTTTCTTTCATATTACCCAGATCATCATCCCATTACCCGATTTTTCACAAAAATCGTGTCACATTTTCATTAGCCAATTTATCACAAAATCGTATCACATCTAATGAATCGGTGTTGGGTGTAGTTTAGAGAAATGCCTCCCTATTAATTCTCAATAGGCTATGCGAAGCCATTAGGTAATAGATAACTCTATAACTCACCATGACACAACACCACATTTTGGGGGCTAACCCGTGGGCATGTGGTCCCCATCTTGCGCAAGTTTTCGGTCTTTCAGCGCGGAGCCTCAAGCCTAACTTAATCCACATCAATCCATACGGTTCATTATTCATAAATACTATCATTTTCAAAAACAAATCGAGAGTCCAACCCCACATCTGGTTCCTCTCCCAATCATTTCCACAAATTATCATTTCAAATCCAATTTCCAATTTCCAATTTCATTTCCAAACCACATTATGTTATTGTATTCAATCCTTTCCTTCAAATCAAATGCATCATAAACTTCAACATACAATTTCTCATAATTCATATCATTTTTACTAATTTTACAAAGTACCAATAACACAGGATTAATTTAACTAAGATCATGTCATTTTAAAATAAGGAATACACCCATCATATGCATATATACAAATTTGAAACCCATATTTCTCCTAAATTCTTAGCAATGTCAAATAATGATCATGTCATATCACAACCTTCAGATACCCATTCTTGATCTTAAAAACCTTCGTTATATATTGAAAACCCACTTTATCCCAAACCCAACCTATCGGTACAATACATGCATCCAACCCAAGTATATTAAAATAGATGTATCCATAGCCCAAGGGACAAGAAACTTGATGAAAGGGTCAATGATAACGAAAAATAACCTTTTCCAAGACATTTGGTCAAAAATGGGTGAAAACGGTTAAGAAATCTTGACATACCCTCACAATTTTAATCATAACTTTTTCTATAAAAAGGATTTTATTATGAGAGCAGTCTCATTAGAAAGAAGACTTTCGAGACTTCAATTTGAATACAAACATGACCCAATTTGGAGTCCGAATGAGGGAGACATGATCAAAAGAAGTTGGCCCTGCGTAGCCAGTCCGCTTAAGCAGATAGAGGGGCGCTCGAGCTCCCAAGCTCTTAGCCACATGGCCGCTCGAGTGGACAGGGCTCCACTCGAGCGCACTGTCACCCGAGAAAAACTCTAGATTTTTCCATGTTTTGAGTTTCTAACATCAATACCCTTTAACCATCATCAAACAGGTTTCAAACCTCAATTTCCATCCCAAAAACATTGGATTCAAGTTTCATAAACCATTTTTATGCAATAATTTCCCAAAATCATGGTGTATCATTTCTATAAAACTCCAATTTCCATGAGAACCCAACCCAACTCACACATACTCTATCAATAATTCAAATCATACATGAAATCTACTATATTTTACTCATATAAACAAATTATCAACTCAAATCTACACAAAACATACAAGATAAACTAAATCCTACCTTGGATTTGCTCAAAGGCTAAAAATTCCTTCCAATCTCCCACCTAAGGTTCGGATCTTGGGTGTTCTTGTCGCCTTGATGCTTTATCTCCCACCTCCTTACTCCAAAACTTGATTTCTAACCTTACTTGCTCCCAATCGAGCTCAAATCTTCAATTTGAGGGATGGAGGGTTAGGATTTTTGTGAGGAACATGGCTTTCTCTCTTTAGAGATGGAGAGGAGAAGAGGAGAATGGGTGGAATGAAATGAGGTAGTTCTCACGTGGGCCATGTATATATATAAA
>JAULJZ010117650.1:0-11328 GCA_032270985.1 Heliamphora pulchella
AGCAAAGAAACTCTATTAGCCCACCCCCCCACTCTTGGGTTGCCTGTTTCTAACAGAACTAATAAAAGATATGCTAAGATTGGCTTGCCTAAACTCTGCTTATTTGAAATCTCTTATTAAATACCAACGACTGGCTTTACCATTGCAGTGCTATTCTGGCCAATGTGGTTGAGCAACACTAGCAATTCTTCTTTTCAGGATTCAAGAGTACGGCAGGCATCATATCCACACTAGTGAAGCTATTTATTTTTTTATACCATGTTTTTACTGGTTGTCTAAAAAAAATAATTCAAAACTAATATTAAAAATTATGAAAAAATAGTGAGAAGTCCAAATCAGATGCTGTGTATTGGTTTTCATTCGGTAATTTTTTTTAACGCGCAAGATTCATCCTCACAAAAATGTTCTAACAATAAATCCTCTATTTGTCCCGTGAAATTTTTTAGAGACAAAAATATCCTAATTCATTCATTGTCTTCTTCAGTCGTCATCATCCTCCCCATCGTCTTTCATTTTGATCAGCATTATCAAGATAAAAAATCGTTTATATATATATATATATATATATATATACCTATTTGCATATAACGCATAAATAGTATTATTCGTGTTGATATACGAACAGATAAATTTATTTATTTACTATATATTTTTTTTAAAAAAACACGCGTTTTAAATAGATTGAACCTTGCGCATTAAAATTTTTATTTATGGACCTAATGTTAAATGAAGTCTTATTTATGGACTCCTAGCTGAGTTTCCGTAAAAATTATTCTTCATACAAGTTCAGACTTCCACTAAAAGTTAAATACGATGTGAAAAATATGTTTTTATATTTAAAAAAAATTCTACAAAATAGTTATTGAAAAAAAGCAACCAAACATGGAGGTGACCAAACTTCGATGATGTGGAGAAGTCAAAACTGTGAATAGTTCTTATAAAATCTTCGATTATTTCAACATATACTTTTATTATTGTTTACACCAAATTTTTATCAAATTCTTTCGATAACGATTAATGACCCATCGAATAAAGAGTCGAGAGTAATATATATAGCCTAAAACTAAAATGGCTCATTTACAGTAAAAGTACCCATCGAATTCCATAATAAAGAAATTAAGGGTAATATATATATATATATATATATATATATATATGTGTGTGTGTGTGTGTGTGTGTGGGTGTGTGTGTGTGTGTGTGTGTCAATGACTAAATGGTTTATGTACATCAAAAAGACATATCGAGTTAAGGGTATTATATGTAGTCAAATATTAAAGGGCTTAGGAAAAGGTAAAAGAACCATCGAATTTTAGCTCCTTGTCAATGTCATTCAAGTCTTGGTAAAACATCTAATTGCCCAGTATCCTCTCAAATAAGGGCTTAGGTAAAAGACCCATCGAATTTTAACTCCTTGTCGATATCATCTAAGTCTTGGTAAAAATATAGAATAGCCCACTTTCCTCTCAAATACATCGAGAGAGCGGTTAGAAATAACATATATAATACAATGGACAGGTGTCACGAGATAGTTGACGTTTCTTCTCAAGAGAACAAGTGTCACTATTGAAATCATTTGTTCTCAAAGGCCAAAAACCATGCTGAATTATGGAGCAGTTACAAGATCATGACTTAGAAGGGGTTGCTCACAACTACCCACTACCGAAGTTGACCCATGATGGAACTGCCCACTACTAAAGTCAGTTGGAATTGTCCCATAATGCAGACGGTTACAAAGGCGGTTATAAGCAGTTACAAATCAGTTTATAAAAGATTAATCATAGACACAAGGAAATGACTTTTCACACTCCGATAAACTGTCTATCTTTTTATTTTATCTTTCATTTACTTGTAATTTTATTTTTCTTGTAATTTTCTTTCCCAGTCATTTGTAATTCTTAGTTCATAGGAGTAGTTTATAATCCTTGTACTCGATTCTAATTCCCATCGAAGTAACAAAATTATTTTATTACTTTTATTTTCGTCCATTATCACTTTCTGGCAAAATCTTGAAACACGACAAAAGGACCTTGTACGCAATCGCTTGATAGTTTCGAAGAATTTCCTCTTTCGAATGAGATTAGTTTGTTTTTGGTTAACAAATTTTGGCACGCCCGGTGGGACACTTTACTAAGTTAGAAAAAAAATATGATGGTTCAAACTCGCAAAGATAAGGCATACAAGAAGGAGTAACTTCTACAAAAGTTACCAACGGAGCTAATGCAGTAAATGAAGTGAATCAACCGAATGGTCCAAATGGTCAATCGAAGAGCCTGGAAAGGCTCTCTGTACAAGAGAGACATAAAATATTTGAAGTATTCAGTAATCCAAATATGGATGAGCAAGAGTTTGTGATGGTAATGAAAAAAGTCATCATTGGTCCTGAAGCAGTTATACCACCTGTAAATTCCACATCGAATGAGGTGACAAATGTTAGTATGCCTTTGGCAAGAACGCACGTAGAAACTCAAGGACCGTTAATAGGCCCCAATAGTGGTTATTCTCAGCAACATATATGTTATAATTCCATTTATAAACCCAGAATTTCTCTAGGATTTGGTTCATATTATAATCCTATTTTTGAGCCTAGAAATCCCCAAGGATCATTACCACGTGGTTATAAACCTTCGAATATTAACAGACCTTTAATAGAAACTTATTTAACACCACCTGTTGTAAAGCCTATGTATCCAAATCCACAAGTTGTGGATCCATTTAGAGTTGATCAACCTATTCCACAGGTTGAACAGCCTATAAGTGTTAACCCTATGATGGGTCAACCTATAAATACCAATCCTGTAATGGGTTAGCAATTTATGGTTAATAGAGATCAAATTATAGAGATTGTTTAAGATCTCAACGGACCAGCCCTTTGAAGGGCTGAGAGACCAATGTTTCGAAAGCCTTATCTGTATTGGGTAGATAACTTGGGATTTCCTAAGAATTACAAAATTCATAAGTTCACTTTATTCTCGGGAGAAGAGAACCAATCAACTATTGAGCACATAAGTAAATTCAGTTTGCAATGTGGAGAAATAGGAAATAATGATTTTCTTAAGATGAAACTATTTTCACATTTTTTGACTAAAGTTGCATTTACATGATTTATAAACCTATCGGCCAATTTAGTTTAGAATTGGCAGAAAATGGAAGACCAATTCCATGCTCAATTTTTTAGAACTGAAACTGAAGTAACTATGGCAGACCTGGATAAATTAAAACAACATTCAACAGAGACTGCTGAGAAGTTTCTTAGTAAATTTAAAAGGATGAGGAATAGATGTCATGTTTTTTTATCAGAAACTGAATTGGTGAGATTATCCCAAAATGGTCTAAATTTCAAACTAAGAAAAAAGTTCGATGGAATGGAGTTTAAAGATTTGTTTGAGTTAGCCTCAAAGGCTACCAGATATGAGGATTTATTAAAAGAAGAAATGTATCGAAAATTAACTTCTTTTGGGACCTATAATCAAGAGGTCGAAGGTGATGTAGAAGTAGATGTAGCACAAGTTGTTGATAAGACTCTAATTGTATGTGATACGCTGCAAAAAAAAATAAAAAATCTATTGAGTTTACCATCTACACAATTAAATAAAAGGAATCAGTCTTCAACTTTACGACAGTATTCATTTGACTTATCTAAAGTAGATGAACTATTTGATGAGCTAGTAAAGCAGAGGTTCATTACTTTAATGAATGGCAATTTGATCTCAACTGAAAGAGAAAGGAAAGGTAAAGAATATTGTAAATGATACAATTCTTTTAGGCATTCTACTAATAATTGCATAACATTTGAAATGTCATACAAGATTTGATTCAAAAAGGGATGCTGCAATATGCCAAAGAAAATGAGATCAAGGAGGTTGACAGTGATCCATTTCCTGATATACTCAATATAAACATGATATCAGCTGACCCTGAAAAGGTCGTAAGGAAGTTACCAAGTGTGATTACTCGAGAAGAGAATGCTAAGCTTGACAAAGGTAAGGCAAAGATGCAAGACGTTGTAGGTAAAAAGTTTATTTATATCAGATGTCGAAGAGCTATACAAGAGGCCGAGATAGAAATAGCAGAAAAAGAGATAAAAACATGTTTCTTGAAAGCAGTGTTGCGTTTCAATACAATGGGAAGAGGAGACTTACAGATTTATATGGGGGCTAAGTTGATTTACGATGGACCAGATCCAAGAATTTTTGGTCCTTGCGAAGTGGAGATGTACGGGCCAAATGATGGGCCATTTCTGTTGAATGGGAACTCAGTAATCCCATGTTTGCTAGTAACTCAAGAGATTAAATACCATGAAAGAAGGCCAATCAACTGGCTACATGGTAAGACTACACCAGCACCATGGCAAGGATTTCGAAAAGGTATGTCTTTCGAAGATCGACAGGAAAGGCATTTCGAAGAACCTCAAAGAAAGATGGTAAGGCCTCCTATCTCACCTATTGATCGATGTGATAGATTGAGACATTCTAAGTTCCCTTCTTCAGATAGATGGTATGTGCCGGCTACTACTTCTCAAAAACGCAGATTACAAAGAAAGTTTGCTGCTAGAGCATTGCCAAACATACATCCAGATTATCCAAGAAGTCCACCTTCTTCTCGTCGACATGCACCAAACATGGTATGGACAAGAGAGGGATTGAAGCCAATTAAACAAGAAAGTAAAAACCAGTTTGATGAACAAATTGAGAGGCCAAAGGCCACATCGAAGGCTGCCTTGGCTAGGAAGCCGGATGAGGTCAAGAGATTACTTATGTCAGAAGATGAGTCAAGTAAGGTGTCAGATATGGAAGAGGATCAAGAAGCAATTAAAATCCCTGATAAAGACCAAAGCTCAAATGGGTCAGATTCAAGTGATTTTGGAAAGAAATTAGTAGCAATTCAGTTTGGGTCAGTCTCACCAAATGTGGACTATAATATGATGCTGATTTTACCAAAAAGATTCTAGGAGAAACCAAACCGGTCTGCTGTCCTCTACAGAGATGTCGAAGATCATTTAAAAGCAGCAGTAAGAATAGAAAAATGTGAGGTGAAAATGCCTTTGTCACATTCGTTAGAGATTCGAAAGGATATAATAGGGGAATCACATGTGATGATGCAAACTCTCGAGACCGCATTGGTATAGCATTTAAGACATTTATACGTAACAGTAACAGTCAATGAAAAGGTGGTTGACAAGGTCCTCATAGACAATGGAGCAGTAGTTAATATACTGCCATCGAGGATGTTAGAATTTCTAGAGAAAATAGCATAAGATTTAATTGCAACTGAAGTTACAGTAAGTAATTTCGCTGAAGGAACTTCACCACGTATGGTGTTTTAGCATTGTCATTAAGCATTGCGAAAAGAAAAATGATTACTACATTTTTTGTGGTTGATTCATCATTCAGTTATAACATGCTCTTAGGTCGAGATTGGATACATTCAAACAGATGTGTTTCATTCTCCCTACACCAAGCTTTGATATTTTTGAAATAAGAAGATGATGTAGGTCAAAAAGAAATGAAGATATGCTAGGCTAATCGAAACCCATTTAAAGCTGATGTACATAATGTTGAGGCTTCATTATACGAAGCTGAAGAGGACTCGATGGTCGTTGAAACAGTGGGTAATTCAAGTGTGTCAGGAGAACAGATTTTTCAAGTAGTTAAAGAAGGATTCAAAGAAGCAAGTCAAGGATTTCCTAAGCCTAATATCATAAAAAGGTCTGCATGAAAGTTTGATAACATTGATGTCTAGTGAAATGCTGAAGTATTTGAAGTCAAAAGAGGGTGAGTTGACGAAAGAAGAGAAGTCAGAAAAGTCTACTTTCGAAAGATTTTATATGTTTTTTCTCGAATGTAAATTGGGAGAAAGCTGTTCATGCAGTTGGACGGAGTGTGTAGCTTTAGATAATTCAAAAGATTGTACAAGATTGACAATGGAAGAACTTACTTCTACACCTGTTAAATTAGATGATGTAAATATAGAAGTGCAGGATAAGTTAGAAGATGTCAACTTAGGATCTAGTAAAGATCCCAGACCTATCCTTGTAAGTTTAAATCTAAATCATGTGATAAAAAGTAGACTTGTAAGTCTTTTAAATGAATTTAAAGATTGCATTGCATGGAGTTATGACGAAATGCCAGGTTTAGATAGGAATCTTGTAGAACATAGATTGCCTACCAAACCAAACTTCTTACTTCATAAGTAGCCACTTAGGAGAATGAATAATGCAATCGTTCTTCTAATTAAAGAAGAAGTCGAAAGATTTCTGAAAGCCAAATTTATTCGAACAACCAAGTATGTTGAATGGTTATCTAATGTATTACCAATAATGAAAAAAAAAATAGAAAATTGAGGGTTTGCATAGATTATAGAAATCTTAATACAGCAAGTCCAAAAGATGAATATCATATACCAATAGTTGACTTTTGGTTGATTCAACAGCCAACAATAAAATTTTATCGTTTATGAATGGGCATACAGGATATTATTAAATTTTTATTACTTCACAAGATACTCATAAAACAGCGTTTAGATGTCTAGGTGCATTAGATACATATGAGTGGATTGTGATGCCTTTTGAACTAAAAAATACTGGGGCAACATATTAAAGAGCAATAAATACCATATTTTATGATTTTATAGGAAAGATAATGGAGGTATACATAGATGATATTGTGATCAAATTTGATCAATAAGAAGAACATTTAGGATATCTTCGAAAGATATTTAAAAGAATGAGATATCATTAACTTATAATGAACACATTAAAGTGTGCCTTTGGAGTATCAGCAGGAAACTTCTTGGGATTCTTGGTACATAAAAGAGGGATAAAAGTCGATCAAAATGAAACTAAGGCTATTATGGAAGCTAAGTCACCATCAACGAAAAAGGAACTCCAACGTTTTTTAGGACAGATAAATTTTTTGAGAAGATTCATAGCAAACCTAGCAGGAAAAATGACGGCGTTCTTTCAGTTACTCAAGTTGAAGGAGGGAGATGAATTTAAATGGAAAAATGCGCATCAAAAAGCTTTCGAAACATTGAAAATATATTTAAGCAAATCTCATGTTTTGATGCCTCCTATTCCAGGTAAGCCTTTAAAATTATATATTTCTATTAATGACCAGTCGATAGGTAGTCTGTTAGCACAAAATAATGAGAAAGGACATGAACACACAATTTATTATCTAAGTAGAAGATTAAATGAAGTTGAAATTAAATATACCTCTATTAAAAAGTTATGTTTAGCGTCGTATTTTTCTGCAATGAAATTAAAGCATTATTTGTTACCTTCGACAGTACACATCGTTGCACAAATCGACATCATTAAATATATGTTAACTAAATATATCTTAAGAGGAAGATAAGAGAAATGGGTCTTATCCATAATAGAATACAACTTTGTATATGTGCCTTAAAAGACTGTTAAATGACAAACATTAGTTGATTTTTTAGCAGATCATCCAAGTATATCTTTAGGAAAAACAGAAAATGATTCGAGTGAGCTAAATTGCGTAGCAATTCAAAGCTGGAAGCTCATATTTGACGGATCAAAAATTAATCAAGGAGTAAGAGTAGGTGTCGTTATTGTTGCCCCTAATGAAAAGATGTATCAATTTGCTTTTTAATTAAATGAAGAGCAAGTCCTTTTGAATAACCATGCAGAGTATGAGGCCCTAGTGAGAGGACTCGGGATAGCTCTGAAATTTAAAATAACTCATTTAAAAGTTATCGGAGATTCACAGTTGGTTATTCGACAAGTGACCGGTAATTATCAATGTCATATTGGCATTTTAAATGAATATTTGAATAGAGTAAATGAGCTAATAATGAATTTTAAAGAAGTTCAATTTGAACACGTATTTAGATTACAAAATAATGATACTAATGAAATGGCACAATTAGCTTCTAGAATTAAAATTCCAAAGGGAGAAGATGAAAGATGGATAAAAAAAAAAATAATAATCTACCTTGAGCAGAAGCTGCAAGTCTCCCTTGTCGATTGTAATAAGACAATTGAGCTTGGTAATAAGTCAAAGAAGCGACAAAGGTAGTGGGAGCAATAACAGTCCACCATGCATCGAAAGCAGTTGTGGTTAAAGTAGAAGGCTAAAATTTTTCGAATTTGAAGGCTTGAACCCTCCTTAGGATATCATCTTGAATAGCTGTAGCCACATGTTTCTCTTATCATAGATCTTCCTTCGATGATTTCATGAATGGATGGATGCATGAAAGGCAAGGGCGCCCCTTGTATGAGCCCAAACTGCCTGGCACATTGGTTAGGGGAGTAATTTTCAAAACTACAGTTACAAAATGCAGTAGACGAAATGGACCCATCTGTTAGGATATATCTGGGGGTGAGGACACTAGCCCGAAAAAGTCCTTTGATGCATGAGATCATTGGGTGATAAAGGTTGTGAAGGGTCATCTTGTAAAAAAGTCAAGCGAGAAGAAGATAATTGGAATTGATGAAAGGGGAGAAAGTCCTCAGGACTTCGAATAGGAAGCATAAAGAAGTAATACTCAAAAGAATATGTCGAAAAATCTGACTACTAAGAAAGAAAGTATTCATCATAACTCAAATAGAGATCACCCAGAGTAGTCTGAAATTTCAAGTTTAGCTAGAGGAAGTAAGCATAACTTGAAACAGCTAAAAGGGGCCACCACAGCTATCAAAAATTCTTTTCTTGACAAAGGTATATAATCCTTTGTACAAGGTGCCCAGAACAAAAAGGGCCAAAACAAGTTTCTTTTGCTAAGCCAAATAAATGGCTATCGATAAATACTCATTGGTAACTTTAATACCAGGAGTAGCTAGAAGAAAATGACAAAACCAAAAGAGATTGAAAAGAACTATCTTTTTGAATAATGGTACAATAGAAGAAGGGATGTCATAAGTTTTGAGTAATTCAAAGTATCTCATACCTGAAGATTTCAAATACTCTTCTCCAATTAGAGCAGGAACTAGCAAAGCATTAACTTCAAGGCCTGTCGAAGGAAGGCCTGTGAGATGGACGACATCAAGAATGGTGGACAACATAAACCCACAAGGAAGAATCATGGCGTTGCAAGAAGTAGACCAAAAACAAGCTGCTGCACCAAGTACCCACTTGTTCATGTCGAGGGTATAAGTAGAAAGCATAATGGTCTCTCGAATACCCAGATTGTCCCATTGTTGGCCAATATACGAGGTTAGACGCGAAACCCAGTTGGACCAATCCACTTTAGGGTTTATCCATGTATGAAGAGATGCTGGTCCTTCCCATTTGGTCCAGTTTAAGAATGGTTGATGAAGTGGAAAAGCTTCATTTGGTGCCAAGGGATAACTGAATGAAAAAGATTCAGGCATGTTTGGCTCAAGAATAGGACCAAGAATATAATTTGAGATCGAACTAGGGTTTTGAATGAGAATATTGTGATTCCCATGTTGATCAACATATTCTTTGAGATCTAAAGATAATGTTCGAGTTACAGAGGAAGGTTTAGAGCTTCTCCTAGGGGCCATTGTTACTAAGTTTGAGAAGTTTCTAAGTGAAAGATGAATATAAGAGCAAAATAAGAATAGCTCAAGGGCAGTAAATGACGTTAAGGTTTCTACACAAGCCTATTTAAATGTTTCATCTTCCTCACGTGACTTAGTAACTGTTATATTTATTAACTGTGGTCATTAAAGGAGTCATTAATTGGTTTAGGAAATTTAAACCCCATTAATGAGGGGGGCAATTGTTTACACCAAATTTTTATCAAATCCTTTCGATAATGATTAATAACCTATCGAATAAATAGTCAAGAGTAATATATATAGTTTAGAACTAAAATAGCTCATTTATAGTAAAAGTACCCATCGAATTCCATAATAAAAAAATTAACGGTAATATATATATCAGCCAAGGACTAAATGGTTTATGTATATCAAAAAGACCTATCGAGTTAAGAGTAGTATATCTAATCAATTACCAAAAGGCTCAGGAAAAGATAAAAGACCCATTGAATCTTAGCTCCTTGTCGATGTCATTCAAGTCTTAGCAAAAATATCTAATACCCCAGTATCATCTCAAATCGGGCTTAGGTGAAAGACCCATCGAATTTGAACTCTTTGTCGATGTTATCCAAGTCTTGATAAAATATTTAATAACCTAGTTTCCTCTCAAATACATCGAGAGAGCGGTTAGAAATAACATATGTAATGCAATGGGTAAGTGTCACAAGATAGTTGACGTTTCTTCTCAAGAGGACAAGTGTCACTATTGAAATAATTTGTTCTCAAAGGCCAAAAACTATGTTGAATTATAGAGCAGTTACAAGATCATGGCTTAGAAGGGGCTACTCACAACTACCCACTACCGAAGTCGGCCCATGATGGAACTGATCACTACTAAAATCAGTTGGAATTGACCTATGATGAAGACGTTTATAAAGGCGGTTATAAGCAGTTATAAATCAGTCTATAAAAGATTAATCATAGACATAAGGAAATGGCTATTCCCACTCCGACAAACTGCCTATCTCTTTATTTTATCTTTCATTTACTTGTAATTTTATTTTTTCTTGTAATTTTCTTTCCCAGACATTTATAATTCTTAGTTCATAAGAGTAGTTTATAATTCTTGTATTCAGTTCTAATTCCCATCGAAGTAATAAAATTTTTTTATTACTTTTATTTTCGTCAATTTTCACTTTCTGGCAAAAAATTTTGAAACACAGCAAAAAAAAGCCTTGCACGTAATCGCTTGATAGTTTCGAAAAATTTCCTCTTTCAAAGAAGATTAATTTGTTTTTGGTTAACAATTATATAAACTTAAGCTCAAATTGTGCACCTCCCTGTCCTTCCAAACCTCTCTAAAATAATATATTTTGCTCTGTTTACACACTTAACAAAGTGAATGAACAAAATCTATTTCATTTGTTGGACTAAACTACAAAACCTACATTATATTTTACAGTCCGATTTCACCATTTTAACCAACAAAAAAAAATTGTTCACACAAAGGTCAGATCTAAAAAATTTATTACTTTATAATCTTTTTGTAATTTTTTACGCATTTGTGGTCTCGACTGTATTAAAAAAAACTAATAAGAAGCCCCACCCCAAAAGTAAAAAAAGCGAAAAAGAGAAAAGAAAAGGAGAGGTTATTTCAACAAGACAAAATGGAACACTAAATTTCAACAGAAGCTAATGGACAATACAATTTAAATTATAAGCACAAAATAATATTTAGCCACAGGTTGTAAACATAATTAATTTCCCTAGACGTCTTGCTCTTTTTGAGCGTAAAACTCACAAGATTGATTCGAAAAAAATTGGATCAGCAGATTAGAAATTAGAGAAAAAAAAAAATA
>JAULJZ010117682.1:0-11328 GCA_032270985.1 Heliamphora pulchella
ATTTTTGTATTTAATAATTTTTTATTTTTTAATTAAAATTTTTTAAATAAGATTTTGTAATTAAAAAAAACAAAAAACAAAAAGTATCAAAACACTGTTGAAACAGTGAAAACACTGGTTTTCCGTCCAAAAGTTAAAGTTAACTTTTGGATCTAAGTGTTACAAAAATAAAAAAATAAGAGGTGCAGTGATATTTTAGAGAATAGTGGAGGTGACAGTGATATAACTCTTAAATACATATGTATAAGTGTATTTTACCCTAAAGAATTTTATGATAAAATTTCTATAAGGATTAGATTTAAATTCTAGAGATTTGCAATAAAGAATTTCAACAACATTTTTATGAATTTTAAGTTAAACCAAGTTTTTAACTACAATAAGATATCTAAAACAAGTTTAAAAGATTTTGTCTTAGAATAAGTGTGAGATTTATTTAATAATTTTTTAAAAGATTTTAGATTGACAAAATTATGAGTGTTCATTAGGCTTAAATGAAATTCTAGGAAAATCAAATTGTAAATCTTAATTTATCACATTATAAGTTATAACAAGGGGTTTAAAAAAAAACTCAAGTGTTTAAATTAGAAACTCAAGATAAATTTTTTTAATAGAATTCTACCGAAATAAGTATTTTATCATAATTTTATCTTTAGTCTCATTTTAAAAGCTCAGATAAAAGATTTGTTTTCTTGATTAGGGTTTAAGTAAGAAAACAGTATAAATTAAATTATAAAATAATCTTATTAAAAATTTATAAAATTAGGAGTATTGTACTAAAACTAGGCTTATTATTTAAAGAAGGAAATTCTAAATAACAAATAAAATAATATATATATATATATATACCAAATTATAAATATATGGTGTCTCACACATACGTGTGGATTTGTTTGTCTTTCTAGTCACTGAGGTTATGTAACTAGAGGATTAGAAAATTAGGGTCGAGAACGAATAAATAGTTGAGTTGTGCCTAAATCGAGACGAGAGTGTTTAGTATTATTTTGAATTAAATTGCATAAATTATACTTTAAACTTGCTTTATATTCATATTTTGAATTATGAAAAATTGTGATAGTATTATCTTTTATTCAAATGTCATTATATTTTCAAATATGCTATTTATACTTTTTGAAAAGCATGTGTGTGTGATAGAAATATTTTGATAATGTTATCAATATTATAAGATGTTGTTCCAAAGTGTCAAATACAAGGGTTTCGGTCTTTTATATCCCATTAGGAGAAGTTATCCAACTATGGGTTTTGTTGTCCCTATAGGGGAGGTGTCTCATTAAACGGGGGTTATTTTATCTTAAAGACTTTTCGGGCTAAGTCTTGAGTTATAGCACATACCACTCGTGCTTGGTGGAGAGTGGCCTTCATTCCATCGCATTGCTATCTGTGTATTGTGAATTGAGGTTACAGTATCGTCAGAACTCCTGGTCGTGAAGTTGACGACTATTTAGACACTGTTGGGTATGGATTGTGAGTAAAACAGTTCTATGTTGAATTGTGGCAGTTATGCTGGTAATTTTATTTTAACTTACGGGACAGTGAATTCAATAATCTATGGCTGTTGGGCCTAAATGATATTTTTTAAAAATTGATAAGGTTATTTATGAAATTTTGTGACAAGTAATACAATATCTTACTTTTCTTATGAAAAGTATGATGTTTAGTATTTTTAAATAGAATGACTATTTTTTTTTTTTTATTATAATACTAAATGCACTCTCATGTAACCTTTGTGGTTGCAAATCACAAAGATAGCTAGAATTAGTCCAACACAGTTGTTAGATCCATAGACCTGGGCTCGTAGTCCATTGTCACTTTTGTCTTAATCTTTAGTAATCATGACCAAAGAATGAAGTTTTGTTAAATATACGCTAGTTTGAATGTATGGGCTAGTATATACATGATATGTACAATGGTTTTTATTTCTATAAATAAGGAATTCTGTTTAACTAGTAAAAATACCCTTTTGACTACTATAAATTCATCGATTTTCGGTCCCTCGAAAGTGAGTGTGACATTGAGTTATAAACTATATTTTGCATATGAAATTTGATTGTTTTATATTCTTTTTAGCCTCTTAATTTTCAAGAACCTTGAGGAGAAACAAGTAGATCAGTAATAGGAATAGCACCACCCACAGGTTCAGCTTGAGAAACAGCACTCACAAGTCCAACAATGGAAGCTGTACCCAAAATCTTAGCAACAACAAGTGCCAAGGTCATGTTGTGTGCTTGCTCTTCTTCAATAGAGTTTCTAGTAGTTTCAAGGGATGTTACATAATATTCAGATGAGGATGAAGGCACCTCTGAAAGCACCTCAAAGGTAGTAGTTGATTGAACAGACCCATGTGACTGCAACAAAGGCAAAAAGCATGATATACACAATGGAGTTAGATAAATGATGCAACAAAACTAACTCACTTTGAATTCCTTCATCTTCTTGCTTTCGATGAATTCAGCCAAAGTAATCTCCTTCAAAAGTAGCCCCAAAAATCTCGGAAGCTATACATTTCTTCGAAAGCACTGCTTCTTTCTCTTTTTCTTCTTCAGCTTTTTTCTCCCTTCGAACGTCTTCTTCTTGTTATTTTTTCCTTTCCTCTGCAAGTTTCCTCTTCTTTTCTACTTTCTTTCGTATTTTCTCTTCCTCGTTTTGCTTCTTTTGTTCCTCTTCTTTTCTTCTTCTTTTCTCTTCTTTTTTTCTGTTTTTTTTCTTTTTCCTCTCTTTTTCGTCTAGTTTCTTTTTCTCTTCTTCTTCTTTCTGTTTTCTTTCTTCTTCTTCCTATTTCTTTTTATTTTCTACTTCCTATTTCTTATTTTTCTCTATATCTTCCTTCTTCTTTTTCTCTACTTCATCTTTTTTCTTCTCTACTACTTCCTTCTTCTTTCTCTCTATTTCTTCTTTCGTCTTCTTTTCTGCTTCTTCTTCCTTCATCTTCTCAGTTTCTTCTTTCCTTTTCCTTTTCCTTTCGTCTTCATGCTCTTTCTTCTCTTCATCCTTTTTTTTTCTTCTTTTCTTGCAAGGCTTTCTCAGTTGAAAATGTATCTTTCATAAGCCTATCAGTAGGGTGATTAGAAAAAGCATGTTTCTTCTTAGGAATATAGACAAATAGGTCTTTACCTTTCGAGGCTCTAGCGGCGAGGAGTATATTTTCTGATAAGGTATCCAAATCAGAGATCGTTGCCATTTGAGGTTGAGGCATTGAGAAAGGAGCAACCACCTGGATGAGTGTAGCATTTGCAACCAAGGTTGTATAAAAGAAGTTTAAAGCTTTCGAAAGATGAGCAATAGGAAGTTTGAAAATAATAGAAGATGGAATTATCTTGAGCAGAAGTTGGAAGTCTTCCTTGTCGATTATGATAAGATAATTGAGTATAATAGCATTGTAACACATAAAATTTGAGCATGCAATAAAGAACACGAAAAAAGAATACAAAAAATAATATTTTACTTATTTAAAGATAAATGGCACAATCCTTTGTAATTTAACACCAAAGATAACGGTGAACCTCTGATTTGGTCTCTGAAAGAGTTAGAATTCGACGGCTGCTGTAGCTTATTGTCAAATCGACCCAATTGATAACTTCAGTCTTTGAACCGAGAAAATTGAAAAAAAATGGCCTTGATCGAGGGCTTGCAAGCTTGGTTTTGAACAACGATTAGAAGTGTCAACTCTATAAAATTTGACTCGTATAACGTGTTTGGCGTCAGAACTTTTAGACGAATCGGCACGTTGTTGAAGTGCTTGATGATCCTTCACGAAAACGTTGTGAAACATTTTGAGCAAAGTTTCGAGTAAAGAAAGAGAGCTTTGAAGAGTTCTTGAAAATTCTCTTGGCCAAAAAGGTCCCATCCAAATGAATGAGAGCCTCTATTTATAGGCTCAAAAGAGGGATTTTAAATTTAAAAACTCCTTAATTTTGAATTTTTTTATTTGATTTAATTGCCTGAATGAGAGAAAATAAATATTCTTTTTGTAGAGATAAATTCAAATTTGAATTCAGATTCGCTCTCTCATATTTCGGAATTTAATTTTGACATATGGCATTGTGGGCCCATGTCTTTTAAACCAAATTAATGAACTGACCAATCCTCCTTTTGATACGGATAAAATTTGTATCTTAAAATGGATCAAGGCCAATAACTTAATATAGACCTAACTCTTTTTTTTGTTGGTGAATTTAAACATTAATTAATCGTAAAAATTTATTAATCATAATCAATTAAACAGTAATTATACCGTGTTAAAATTTTAGTGTCTACAAGCATACCAAGAAAGAAATGAATATAGTTGAAAAGATAATGGTCCACCATGAATCAAAAGTTGCAGTGGTTAAGGGGGAATGCTAGAATTCTTCAAATTTGAAAGCTTGCATCCTCTTTAGATAATCATTTTGGATGGAGGTAGCCACATATGTTTCTCTTATCGTGGACCTCCCTTCTATAATCTCATAAATCGAAGGATGCATGAAAAGGAAAGGCACTCCTTGAATAAGCCCAAATTGCGTAGCATACTGATTTGGGGAGTAATTCTCAAAATTACAATTGCAAAATGCAGTGGATGAGATGGATCCACCAGTTAAAATATATCTAGGGGTGAGGACACTGGCCCAAAAGATTTTTCGACGTATAAAATCATTTTGTGATAATGGTTGCAAATGGTCATCTTACAAAAATGTTAATCGAGTAGAAGAAAACTGGAATTGTTGGAAAGGTAAAAATTCCCAGGACTTCGAACAGGTGGCAAAGAGAAGAATATAGAAAAATAGTAATCGAAGAAGTATGTCAAAAAATCTGAATATTGATAAAGAAAATACTATACGTAGCTTAAACAATGGTTATCTAGAGTAGTTCAAAATTTCAAGTTTAACTGGAAAAAATAAGCATAAAGTTATACTTGAAATAACCAAAAAGAGCCATCACAGCTATTAGAGATTTTTTTTTCAACAAAGGTGTATAACCCTTTGTACAAGGTACCCAAAACAAAGGGAGCCACGACAAGTTTCTTTTGTTGAGCCAAACAGATGGCTATCGAGAGATATGCCTTAGTAACCTTGATACCAAGAGTGGCCAGAAGAAAACGGCAAAACCAAAAGAGATAGAAAAGAACTATCTCCTTAAACGAAGGCACAACAGAGGAAGGAATGTCATAAATATTAAGTAACTCAGAATATCCCATACCTGAAAATCTAAAATAATCCTCTCCAATTGGGGCAAGAACCAATAGGGCGTTGACTTCGAGGCCTGTCGAGGGGAGGCCAGTAAGATAGACGACATCGAGAATGGTGGGTGACATAAATCCACAAAGAAGAATCATGGCATTACAAGATGTGGATCAGAAGCAAGCCGCTGCACCGAGAACCCATTTGTTCATGTCGATGGTGTACATAGAGAGCATAATAGTTTTCTTAATGCCCAAATTGTCCCATTGGTGACCAAGATAAGGGGTTAAGTGCAAAACCCAGTTGGCCTAGTCTAACTTAGGGTTTATTCATGTGCGCAGAGGTGCTGGCCCATCCCATTTGGTCCTGTTCAAGAAAGGTTGATGGAGCAGAAAGACTTTATTTGGGGCCAAGGAATAACTAGACAAAAATGATTCAAGCATATTCGGTTCCAAAATGGGACCAAGGATAAGTTCAAGCTCAAACTAGGGTTCTGAATTAGAACGTTGTGATTCCCGTGTTGGTCAACATAGTCCTTGAGAAACGTAAGGAATATTCGAGTCACGGAAGAGGGTTTGAAACTCTTCCTAGGCGCCATTGTTGTTAAGCTTGAGAAATCTTCAAGTAATGATGAATCTCAAAACACAAACTATGGATATGAACCAAAGGTGGCAAATGACGTTAAGGATTCTACATAGATCTATTTAAATATTTTGTCTTTCCCCTCCCGTGACTATGTAATCGTAATATTTCTTTTCCAAGGCTGCTACTATTAAGGGACTCATTAATTGGGTTAAGAAATCTAAACTCCATTAATGAGGGGGCAATTGTTTACACCTTATTTATTAAATTATTTCAACAAGGATCAAATGGCCCGTCGAATAAAGGGGGTCAAGAATAATTGTCAAGGCTAGGAGTAAAATGGTTCATATAACATGGAAAGATTTATCGAATCCTAATGCCTTCCATCGACAAAAAGCTTTAATATTTCTTAAGGATGCATCAAGTCGTCATCGGCCTAATATCCTCTCAATTCCATCGAATGAACAGTTAAGGAGGAAACCCGTAATACAAAGGACAGGTGTCATGTGGCAGTTATTCAATTCCCTTAAGAGGACACGTGGCACACAGTTCCCCTAAGAGGACAGGTGTCACACAGCAGTTATCCACTATCTTTAGCTACAAACGTGGTCATCATGGAATAAGTATACAAAGTCATGAGCCAGAGACAGTTGTTCACATCTGAGAATGGCTACTCACTATTGGCCCATGATAGAGAAGGTTATAGAGGTAGTTAGAAGCAGTTGCAAACTAATATCTATAAAAGATCAGTGAGCAACACAAAAAAACACTTTTCACAACCCGACAAACTGCCTATATTTTTCTTTTTTTCTTTTTTTCTTTCCATATACCTTTTTATTTCACGTTATTTCAATTTCCAGTTCGTAGGAGTAAGTTTAATCTTTGTAATCAGTTTTTGTACTCTGTTCATGTAACTTATTTCCATCGAAGTAATAAAATTCTTTATTACTTTTGATTTCATCCTTGGTTACTTTCTAGTGAAATTTTGAAATGCAGCAAAAGGATTTCACACACAATCGCTTAATACGTTGAAATTTTTTTACTTTCAAATGAGATTAATTTATTTTTGGTTAACACTATAATTTTTAGAGTGAAAAACTTGCTACTATCATTAATATGATGAATTATTTTTTGCTTTGTAATTTATAGTTATTTTTAACTATTTATTGAAAACTTAAAAAACAACTGATAAAAAGGCACATCTTATAGGTAAACTGAATTTTAAAATTATTTAATTTTAAAATAAAAAATAAAAAATCAATTTAACCCAAGCTTTTAAAATGTGAAGCTAAATTTTTACTATTTCACTTATTTTTTATTTTTAAAATATTTAAAATCAGTAATTTTTTTACCAAAAGATTAAAAATATTAAAATGAAAATAAGGAAAAAAATCTAGTTTATTGACTTATTTTGATCTACTTTTATATTTCTTATGGCTCGATTGGCAACTAACTTAAAAATTAATTTTTTTTTATTTTTAGCCAAAAAATTAAATTAAATTTAAAGTAGGTTGTCCGGTAACTTAGTTTTTAAGTTAGTTTTTTTTTTAAATTAGTTTTTTTTTAAATTAGTTATTTGAGTAAAAAAATTATTTTTTTTACTTTTTATTTAAAATTGATAGTTTTACCTTTCTATATATTT
Source organism: Heliamphora pulchella (assembly GCA_032270985.1). Classification (NCBI taxonomy): domain Eukaryota; kingdom Viridiplantae; phylum Streptophyta; class Magnoliopsida; order Ericales; family Sarraceniaceae; genus Heliamphora; species Heliamphora pulchella. Next base: position 7,396 of record JAULJZ010117682.1, read on the forward strand.
GATATTAATAATTATATATAGTTAGTAGTGATAGTAAATAAATTATAAATAATGAACATTATTGTATTTTAAAAGTAATAAAAGTTTGAATTAAATATTTTTAAAATTTGTTTATTAATTTTTTAATTTGTTTATTTTTTTTATATGTTTGCCAAACGAGCAATCTTAGAAGCACTTCCATCATTGCTAGAGTATTACAAAAAATAATTTTTTAAAATAAAATAATAAAAATTAATAAAATAAAAATAATTTAAATAACATAAATCGACAATTTTTTTCCCCCAACAGTTCCAATCGAAGCACTTGACTCAGTCACAACTGTCATCTTTTTATCCGCCACTTGTCTTAAACCCCACCAAATTTGCAAATCAATCAATTTCAGCCACGAACACTGAGAACCCACCACGTGTCACCGAACTCCTCCGGTGCTGCCAGGTGTCATGCTCTAGACAAACCAATTCCGGTTTGCCCCATATTTAAGGCTCCCATTTCCAAATTCAATTTCACCATTTATGACACTTTTGTTTAGGAATCTGACCACTTCTTCACCGGAATCTGACCCACAATACCCAAAACAAATGAGCCAGAAACAGCCGCGGCGGCCGCAGCCCGACCAAGAAGGTCCGATTAAGTACGGCGACGTGTTCGACGTCGGTGGAAACCTCGGCGGACAGGCGGTGGCGCCGAGAGACGCCGCCGTGATGCATGCGGCGGAGAACAGGACGCTCGGAAAGACCAAGAAGGGCGGAGCTGCGGCGGTGATGCAATCGGCCGCCGCACGAAACGAGAGAGCAGGAGTCGTCGGCCACGGCGAGCGCACTAGTATCGGCGGCGACGGGGGCGTTACGGTTACCGAGACTGATCTTCCAGGGAAACGCATCCTAACTGAATCCATTGGGGGACAGGTTTTAGTTCATCGAGCTTTAGACTAATTTTTCAAAGCTTTTTATAAAAATTTCTTTAAAAACTCATTTATTTGGCTTCTCATGATAATTAATTAGTTATTTATATTTTTTTTTTATAAAAAATTAAAAAATCAAAAAAACGTACAAAAATAATTAGGCCAAACAAACGCTTAGATACGACAACTGCTTAAAATCTTGATTTTTGTTTTTTTCTTTTGTAATTTTAGTTGAAAAATTAAATTTAAAATTATTTAGTAAATTATTTTTTAAATTATTTTTCTTAAAATTAGTTGTTTAAATAAAAAATTATTATTTTTAACTTCTTGATCAGATTGAACAATATTATCATTTTATTTAATTTAATTAAAAATAACAATTATTATATATAGTTGGTAGTTATAATCAATATGTTATAAATTAATATGTTTAAAATGTGTAAAAAAAAATTTATTATAAAATTTAATTAATTATTTTAAAAAACTAAATAATATAACATAAAAATTAATTTTTTAAAATAATAAAAAAAAGGTAACCATAGCCACCACAATTGTCACCCACTATAGCTACCATAACTTTCACCACCAACACAAAAAAAAACCGAATTACATTAAAACAAATCGAGCCTAAATATGCATAGCGGTCATGTAAAACTCATTACATTAATTAATTAATCAATATTTTTAATTATTTTACATATTAATTTGATAAATTAATTTAGTAAACATAACATTATTGAAAATATAAACAATTATGAATTACAGGTGGTTCAGCAACATAGTGAGCCAGTGCCGTTGGCGCCATCATCCACATTTGAACGAGGAACCATTACCATTGGAGAAGCACTTGAAGCCACCGCCCTAACCTCGGGACGGAGGCCAGTGGATTACAGCGACGCCGCCGCCATCCAGGCTGCCGAAGTGAGGGCCACCGGCCGCACCAATATTGTCCCTGGCGGCATTGCCGCCGCAGCTCAGTCCGCCGCAACTCGCAACGCCCGCATTGCCAGGGACGAGGAGAAAACCAAATTGGGCGACATCCTGTCGGTAAGCAATTATCACTAGGCCATCTAATTGCTTATATTTGACCTATTCGAAAAATGCCTTTTTATTATTAATAATAATAATAATTAATAATGTTAAGATAATTAACTTATTTTAACATGTTAATATTTCAAATGACGTGGCACAATAATAAGTATTAAGAGTCCGACTGACAATTAGTTTAAAAATTAACATTTTTAATTTTTTTTTGCATCTTTAGTTAAAAAATTAAATTGAATTCAAAATATGTTGTTTTTTAAATTAAGTTTTAAGTAACTTTTTGAAGTTAATTGATTAGATAAAAATTAAATTTTTTATTTTTTTGTTCAATTGTCCTTCTATATAATTGATAACTAGAAGGTGGCATACACATGCGCGGTTACTTTTAAAATCTTAAAAAATTAAATTGAAATAATTATTTTTAAAAATTTTAAATTTTAAATTAGTCCTTAATAGTAATAAATTTAATATTTAGAGACAATATGGGAATGTAAAAATATAGAGAACTTCAAGAGAGACCTTTCACTTTATATAATAGAATAGATATGCTAAGATAATTAACTTATTTTACCACGTTAATATTTCAAATGATATGGCAAAATAATAAGTATTAAGAGTCCAATTGGCAATTAGCTTAAAGACTAACTTTTTGGTTCTCGTTCTTTTTTTTTTTTAAGTTAAAAATTTAAATTGGGTTCAAAGTAATTTGTTTAATATTAGGTTTTAAGTAACTTTTTAAAATTGATTAATTAGATAAGAAGTTAATTTTTTTTGTTTTTTTGTTCAATAGTTATTTCATATAATTGATAATAATATTTATTATTATTATTATATATAATTGACATTGGTAGTAAATAAATTATAAAGTTGAGGTATTATTGTCTTTTAAAATGGAATGAGAGTTTGAATAAATTATAGTTTTGAGATTAGTGTTTTAATTTGACTTTTTAATTTTTTAGTTTTTTTTGCCAAACATGCTATATTGATTTTTTTCTGTTGGGTTTTTAGCTAAAAAATCAAAAGGTTTGAGTTAACAATCAGGTCCTAAATTTATGTAAAGTTTATGTGGATTTATTGTATCAATATTTGTGATTATACCATATCATTTGAAGAATCACCTAAACTAGCATTAAATAATTATTTATGTATTATGAAATATCACATTTTTTTTACTTTCAATATCTATAAAACAATTTTTTATTAGATTATTTGAACTGATGATATTTTATGTGGAGGAGTGGGTGTTCCTCTCTCTTCTCAAACATTCATCAGCCAGTTTTCAATTTAAAATAGAATTTTAATGATGAAACAATGATCATGTAATGGAATTCCTCTTTCAAATTATAAAATGAAGAAAATTCTGAGTCAACTGTCAAAAAAACTACTTTTTATTTTTATATTGGCAACTTAAAATCACTTTTAAACAAACAAGGTTTTTTTTTACAAAAAAAATTATCTAGCTTAAATAAAAAATAAAATAAAAATTTCAATTTGAAGCTATATATGTTGCCAAAGAAAACATTAAAAGAAAATGGCAGTTGTCAACTATATGATTTTGAAAATCTGATTTTCAAATAGAGATCTTGTGTTTATAATAAAAGTATGATTAGGAGAAGATGATCAAAATCCTCAGCTTGTCCCTTCGATCTCTTTTTGCCCAATCTTATTTGATTACCCTTAGGACCTGTTTGTTTACTGGATATATGATCTGTTATCTAGTGATTCCTATTCCTATATATTAGGTCTTTGATTTCTTCAAAATGAATCCGATATATAATCCAGAAATAGCTTATGTTCTCCTAAAGTACGGGATACGAAATACCACAGGAGCTGGTATTTGATATCCATTGTTTTTGTTGGAATATTAGATTGATTTTATTCTGATTTGATTCTATTGTATCTTCTTTATTATTTATCCCTATTCGCCTATAAATAGGTCATATATTGTACAGTTTCAATAGACAGAAAATATACAGTTATTTTCTCTT
>JAULJZ010117693.1:0-11328 GCA_032270985.1 Heliamphora pulchella
GCCCTATTTGAAATAATTTTTTATTTAGTTTTTTATTTTTTTATTTTTAATAAATATTTTTTATTATTTAATTAAATTATTATATTTTTTAATCACTCTCGTAAAAAAATAATCAAAAAAAATAAAAAATTTAGACCAAACACGACTATTATTTGGGCCTTGTATTTTGATAAATTAAGAATCTGATTGGTATATGGCTTGAAGGTTAGTTTTTTTATATATATTTTTTTTTTTGTTAACTTTTTTTTGCTAAAAAAAAGTTTGAATTGAAGATAAGTTGTTTGATAAATTAGTTTTTAAATTAATTTTTAAAAACTAAAGTTGTAGTTTTGAAAGAGACGTTGGATAATTTAAAATAAAAAATAAAATATTATTTTTGCTGCTATTTAGTGTGGTGATTAACTAGAGTTTTAAAATAAAAATATATTTTGTAATTATTCACATATTTAAATAAGTTGTTATTAGTAGTCTATTTATTAAATTACAAAAATATTTAATAACTTTATTAAAGACTATAGTAACTACGTAAATAAATATTATTTAGTTGCAATTAAATATAATTAATAACACTAGTTAGTGATGAAATTTCTAAAACTCTACATAAGGATTACTGTAGAAAAAAATAAATTTAGAGAGATGAGTGTCTGAAAAATACTGCCGAGAAATTTACTATTGCATTATTTTTTAATATTTTGTTAGTTTTATTGACAATTCGTATTGTGCCGCCAATTCATATTCTCTTTTGGAATGTAAAAACTAGACAAGAAAGATTTGTAACAGTTTGAGTTTTATTTTGAAAATGACATAATTTATTTGAATTTTCACGTGGAGAAAAATATCGACTTTATAATAGTCTTTTCAATTTCACATGTCACGTCTTTTATTATTATTATTATTATTATTATTATTATTATTGTGACTAGTTTTTATATGGTGCTATTTTTAGAAAAATAAAATTCTTAAAAGCTTTATTTTAATAATTGAAAGCCGACAAATTTTTTAATATACATATTGTAAACCTTAAATTCCTCTCCACATTGTTTCTTAATTTTTACATCTTTTAATTATTTGCAAATAACAATTTTTTTCTTTTAATCACCAATAAATGCCACATGGGGTATTCAAATTATAGACAGGGCATTAATTCTATCTTTTGATAGTTACCTCAAAGAGATTACCATTCCCACAACTTATTTGGTCTCCAATCTCAAATATTCATCTTTTGCAAATACATATCGAGGGAGGCCAAATTTTGAGCAGGGCACCTGGAGTTCTCATGGGATGCCGTACATCGCTATGGCCCATGTGGCCATGATACTACACACCGACACACCCATCCTAGCTCAGCAGATGTGGCCGAGCACATTAGTGGGCTATTGAGCTAGATACATAGGCAAATGAAGCCGAATCTCAGTCATGTGATCCAACCCGTGCTCTACGGAGGGACTTTTAGCCAAGGTCCAAAATAGAAGTGCTCGGGCATCTATGGTCAAGCGACATATGACAAGAGACCTCGAAAGTCGAGTTTGGAGCTTAACACGTGGTAATCAGTACCCATGATACACTTATTAAGAGGTGATACTCATGATAAGAGACTAGTAACAGTTAAACCAACCCTGGGCCTATAATGTTAAGAGAGGTTGACCTAACCCAAATTAGGTCTGGGTATCTGTTAGTTCTAAGCAACCCAAGAGGGAGGTGAATTGGGTCTTTTAAAAAATTAACAATTTAAAAACTTTTTTTAAAATTTTTAAAATTTGCAAATAAATAAAGTAAGATAAGCAAATATTGAAGTAATGCAAATATTAAAAGTTGAGGGATAAAAAAATAGAACCAGATATAAGAGATTTATAATGGTTCGATTTTATTCTAACATACGTCAACTCTTCAAGATCTCTATTGAGTATTTTCACTATTCAGAATACTTCACGGGCGTATTTCAAGTCTTTACAATTTTCAAGACCTCGCTTGAATAATCTGAATATTTACGGGTACATTCACAAGCCTAATAGTTTCAGAAGATCATATGAAAACAAATCTCTGTTTTCTTTTAATCTCTCTTGAACTCTTCTTTGATAAGTTTCACTCACTCACTCAAATGATGAAGCACTCACTCTTGAATACAATAAATGAGATGTATTAATGAAGAACACTCATTCTCTTTACATAAATAATTTACAACAAATAAAAATGCAAAGAGAGATGAGGAACAAGAACTGGAGTTACAGCAATAAATGTGAGCTTGAGATTTATGAGATTGATTTGAGTAATGGAATAGTGAATACAAGTCTCAACATTCTTAAATGCTGAGAAGTTACTCCTTATATAAATTATTGTGCATTCATGACCATTAGAGGTAGGTGTGAGCAATAAATGCAAAAAATTCAACTGTTGAAATCTGCGGCGATTTGAATTTTCGTCGCCGATGTCGACACAAAGTATTTAGAGCAGGGTTCTTCAAGTAGTTGGGTTGACACGAATTTTCTGAGGAGTCGACATAATTTCTGCATTCTACCTTCCAACATCTTGGTGTCAACACGTTTGTATCTGGTGTCGACTCGTTTGAAACTTCAGCATCCGGGGGACCATTTGTGTTGACTCAACTTGCCTTCAGTGTCGACACTAAATTTCTACAGGAAGTCTTGGTTATTTTGTGTCGGCACATTTGGTCTTGGGGTCGACACCAAAAATCTGTAGGAGGTCTGGGTTGTTTTATGTCGTCACAACTTCTATTTGTGTCGACCCAAACTTCCGGATACCAAAAGTGAGGATCACTTTTGTGTCGACTCAACTTGAGTTATGAGAACTTCGACTCTTTCGTGTCAACACAAAATTTGTTTGTGTCGATACTAACGCTTTGATACACGAAGATCAACTTGTAAAGCAGTTAGGGTGTCAAACCATTTGATCAAAGAGTATTGACACACTTGATAAGATTCAAGTATACTTTGTCTTAAAAGTATTTGACTTAATTTTTAATTAAGATCAACACGAAATATTTGTATTCAATAATACTTAAGTGTTTGAACATTTTTGAGATATAAGTCATTTCTTTTTTACTAAGGTGTCACTTTAATTGTTCAAAATGTGTTAACAATTTCATTTTGAAAATATAAGATATTATCTATTTAAAACTATTTATTCTTAGAAAATAAATTATGAAAATCATCAAAATCAAATTAAAAAGCCCTTGCGCTAACAGTATCGATGGATAGCTTGATATAATAAAAGAAACTTGCAGAAAGATATGAGTGATAGCAATAATAAATCACCATCAGCTTTACAGTTGAGCCTTAATCAAAGAAAAATGGTAACTCGACCTGCACGGGTTGGGGCGGACCCCTAAAGTGGATCAATTATATTTTGTCCTATAAATAGTCAGCCCGCCAACAGAAATGTATGCGCTCTAATTCATTAGGAGAAACTCTGTCAATTTGTTCTCTCAAGCTCCCCCCTCTCTAAAAATCATATCTGACTTCATTATCGGATGGTCCACCGGTAATAGTTGCCGGCGGGTATTTCATCCCTTTATTGTGCAGGGACCCGTGGAACACGCCTTGAACTGTTTAAGCCAGCCATGACGGGAAAAGTAGATCCATATCTTAATCCTCTATACATATATTTCGTTTGTTTTGATGTAAAACATTTCACGATGAAAAAATTATATGAAATTATTTTTACAATTAGATTTTTTGATTTTTTTAGTATTTGGTTAACATTTAAAAAACTTTTTTGATACAAATATTTTTCCCAACAAGGGACGTGGAGATGATGTTTAGAAATATCTCTCTCCCTCCCTCTTGCTAGGAGAAAGTGACTAAATGGGTAACACCAATAATAATTTACGAGTTTTAATTTTGAAAGTCAATTTTGGTCCAACGGTATAAAATATTATACTAAAGGAGCATCTTATGCTGGTATTTGGCGCCGTTGCTGAAAATAGTAGCATATGTGTTATAATTTGTAGTACAAGTTGTGAGTGTTTAGTAAATATTATATGTTATAGCTAAAAAGAAAAAATAGTTATAAGTTGTAGGTGCTTGGAAAAAAACTGTAACTTATAACTAAAATTAGTAACAGAAAATTAAAAGGGACCAACAGTAACTTTGCCAAACGCCCTCTGTATCGTTTTTATCAACCAAACAATAAAAATAAATAAAATATTTTATCCACAAAACAAACAGAGTCTTAGTTGTGTTTTTCATTTAGCTTTTATGTATTTGAACTGTAGAGAAGGGCGGGGGGAGTGGTATTTTGTACAAGTTCATCTTCTAGTAGCAGTTTTTAATTTGAATTTCATGTATTTGATTTGAGCTGCCCAAGTTGGCTGCTAGTTATTAACTAATATTATTGTGTTTCTTATCTCTGCTTTATATTATAAATCATTATAGTTTGTGTACTACAACATCAATGCCTTTGTTATTATGTTCTCACGTTGTAATTCTCATACTTACATCCTCGTTTGTTTTACACAATTTGACAATTTATTATCTACTTAGTCATAAGTCATAAGTCGTGTATTTATACTCATTTGCTGTTTGGTTTTATATGTTGTTTTTTTATTTTATTGATCTTGAACCTTTTCTTTCAAGTTCACAAAGGAAAAAAATTGCATCAATAAGTTATTTTATTAGAATTACTGTTCTCTTCTATTATCATCTTATTTCACTAGAATTGAAAGAGTAATACTAATTAGTTTTGTACATTGGTGCAACTTAAAGGTTTTTGAATAGTTTTATAACATGGGTTCAAAAATTAAGTTAAAATTTTATAGTGTTATGTTCTTATTTTTATTCTTATATATATATATATATGTATAATAAATTAAAGATCACTTACATAAATATGAGGAATTCTTCTACACAAGCACTTATTCTTTATTTATTTATATGTACAAAAAAGATACAAAAGAGAATGAGAGATACAACAGAGCAAAAGAAAGCAAATGGCTGAACAATGGTCAAAGTCTCCCTTAAATATAAAAATTGAATATTACATTATTCTTCGGATTTCAAATTTTTATTTTCAAATTCAGATAGTGGGTGCAAGGTGTCCTGGATGGATTAGAGTCGTAAAGAGCATCATATGAGCTGCTTATAAACGTAGATAAGTTGCTTGTAAAAATATTGTCTAAGTGCACTTGTGGATGTTGATAATCAGAAGTGTTGGAGATAAGAAGTTGGTTTAAAATATTAAAAATTATGAAATCCAATTTCTTATCTGCAACTTCTAATGTAAATATTCAAAGTGACCAGTCTATGGCCTCTCCTATTCTATCTGAACTAGACGCCAATCAATTTACACGTTTAGCTGGTGAATCCCAAAATCACAATGAAGATGAATCTAACATCCCTCTACTTGATTATTGGGACTCTTTAATTGGAATTGTTGAAAAAAAAAATTACAAATTTCTTTAGTATCAAATCAAAGTCTCTATGATCAAATTATAATTATGTATAGCAAAACAAGAATGTAGCAATACATTTCGTATAATGGCTAATATATATTTTTTTTTTACGAGTCTATACAAAGATAAAATCAACCGATGCTAGTTACAAAAAAATATAGTAAATTGCCAGCCACCATTATAAATAAAAAGCACTAGGCTAGAAAAAGAAAAACATTCCATATGCTCTTGATTAGGGATGTAAGAAATATTGAAAAAATTGAACTGATCGATTAAATCGACCAAGAAAATCGAAACCGATTCATTTGTGATTTGCCACTCGGCCAGTTCGGTGGTCAATTTGGTTGGGGAAAAATTTCCGGTTCGGTTTCGATTAGTAACATGCATCAATCGAATGGTATCGAACCGAGTGATATAGGCCATCCATTAATTTTAGTCCGTCCATTTTTAGGGCAACTTCTAAGTTCCTCACTCCCTCTTCAGGCTACGCCTAGTAGGCTAGTACGGCTCTTCCCCACGTCTCACTTCCGCACGCTTCGTCTTCTCCTCATTAAAATTTGAGACTTTCAATTTCAGACTTTCAGGCTCCTTTGGCCTTCGACCTTCAGTCTTCCTCTCTTCCTTCAGTCTTTCTCTAATTCTCTTTCAGTTTCACTTTCATTCTTTCGAGTTCGACTCACTCGACCACTTGCCTGTCGCCACTCGGGGGGTTCCTCTCCCTCGTCCCTAACTCTGACCACGAAATCGACGCACTCAAATAGTCAGATACTCAGATTCGGGACCTGCGCCACCACGAAATCGCCTATTCGCCGCTATTGCCGTCGGCTACTCGGGGGTTCCTTGCCGTCATTGCCTCGCCTATTGCGGATTGCCTATACCCTAAGGTTAGTGTTACTGTTATTTTTTGGATGAAGAATGAAGGATGCTATTATAGATCATTTGGATGAAGAATGAAGGATGCTCAAGTGTTTTTGGCTTTTCTGTCTTATTTCAGTTTTTTGTCTTGTTTAGTTGGTTGCGAAGAAAGGAAGGATGTTAAAATTTAAGTGTTTCAATTGTGTCTTGTTTGATGTTTTTGTCTTGAAGAATGAAGAATTCCAAATTTTGGATGTTTTCATTTAATTCTTTCATTTTTGGTTTGTGACTGTGAACAGTTCGTTGATTTATTCATTCATATTTCATAATGTGAAGTTGTGAACAGTTTGTTCATAATGTGATTTTTTTTTTTGTGATTGAACTGTGAACAGGTTTTAAATTTTGGTGACTGAACATTTTGTTGTTGTCCATTGTTTTTTTAATTTAGAAATGCTGTTTGGTCTGGCTTGGGTTTAATGATTCTGTTTTTTCTGGCTTGGGTTTGTGAAGTTTAGTTGTTTTGTTTCTCAAGAATTGAATCTAATAGGCAATAGTCCATGTCCAGGGGCAAGATTTGTGCAATTGGCCAATTGCCGTGTGAACATCCAGAACTGTGAAATAGTTCAATACTTAGCTTAAATTCTAAACCGACAAAAACCGGAATAAACCGCAAAACCGAACACCGAACAGCACCTTGGTCAGTTCGGTTGTTGCTCCAAATTTGCATGTGTCAGTTCCATGAAACCAAGAACTGAATCAATCGGTTTGGTGTGAATAAGTCAGTCCACCCCGACCGAACCGGATCGATTACATCCCTACTCTTGATTATCAGCATCCACCGACACACCTAGGCAAGATTCCTACAAGCAACTTGTCTACATTTATTAACAACCCATGTGATGCACTTTACAACTCCAATCCATCCAAGTCACATTGCATCCATTATGTGGATTTAAAGATAAAAATTTGAAGACCAAAGAATATTGTAGGTTTCAGTTTTTGTATTTAATGGAGGCTTGAACCTTGTTCAACCATAAGTTTTTTTTTCCATTCTCTCTATTTCTCTTATCTCTCTCATTCTCTTTTGTATCTTTTCTATATATAGAAATAAATAAAGAAGAAGTGCCTGTGCAGAAATGTTTATCAGATTTACATAAGTGATTCTTAATTGATTGGTATTGAAGCTATTTGTGGGCAGGTAACCTGCTGAATATCTTTATACTTATGCGAATTGATTGGTTTTCTTTTGTGTTAAATATTTATTGATAATTAGAATAATAAATACATAAAGAAGAAGTGCCTCCTCAGATTTACATAAGTGATCCTTAATCGATTGGTATTAGAGCCATTTGTGGGCAGGTATGACCTGCTAAATATATTTATACTTATGTGAATTGATTGATTTTCTTTGTATGAAATATTTATTGATAATTAGAATAATTTTATGATAATTTTGCTCTTGTTATTTTTGATAATGGGACGTCATCCAAGTTGCATTTGGTATAGATTAAAGCTACTAATCGTTACACACACACACACACACATATATATATATATATTATATATATCGAAGTGTGAGAATTTAAAACTAAAAGTTTACTCGGTTATTGTAACATTGGGGTTTACATTAATTAACCATTTGAAATTGAGCAAAAGTTTATGTACCACTTATTGAATTTAAGATATTATTGGATTAATGTTATAATTATCCTATACGATTTAAGATATTAATTTAATGAAATAACTTCGTCATTATTGTCACTGTGAACTTTTCCACTGAGTACTCCGTTCGTTTTCTCGGTTGATTAACGCCCTGCTCCAAAACCCTAGCTGAACTAGGCTATTCCTCCATTGTTGAACAATTCAAGTATTTCGTCACTTTTATTGAACGCTCTAATCTCTCTCTCTCTCTCTCTATTTGTGTGTGTATCTCTATACATAAATGTATTTATGCATCTTTTACCATGAAGATGAAGTCGTTCACAGAGCTCGACGACGAGACTGTTTGCAGTATGTCCGTCGGTGTCGTCTTCTCAGATTTCGTAAGTTTTCGCTTCTCTTTCTAGCTCATACTTATATTTAGTCATACACATATAGATAGATAGAACGTTCTTCTTGAATTTGCACAGATAAAACTTTCGTGTGAAAAAGAAGAATGTGATAATTGAAGAACGTTAAAGACTTCATGTTCATGGGGAGCTATATATAATATATAATACAAATCACAAGGGTGTTGATGTTGATAGGTGTTCTATGTGGCACTACCCCTCTCTTTCCATTTGTAATTTAAATTTTTTTAGACTTTTAATTTTAAATTTGATATTTTTTTTTCTTTTATTTCAAATTTATTTTTTTATCTTTGATTATATAATACAAATTACAAGGGTGTTGATATTGATAGGTGTTCTATGTGGCATTATCCCCCCTCTCTCTCCATTTGTAATTTAAATTTTTTTACACTTTTAATTTTTAATTTGATATAATTTCTTTCTTTTATTTCAAATTCAATTTTTTTAAATCTTTGATTAAATATATATTTTTAATATATATGCAAATTACCTATTTCGTTACTTTTAGTTTAAATTAAGTGTATGCTTGATGAAAATATTTGGAATATCTATCTTAATAATTAAAAAGTTTATTTCTTATTTAAATTAATTTTATAATTAAATTATGTTCAAAGTGTCTTTAGGTAAGGGTAATTACTAGTAATTTACAAGAATAAGACAGCAATGTGCAGTTTGATTTTCTTGTCAACGTTTAAAAACTTAAATTTGACAAATTAAATAAAAACTCACACCATCCATCTAATATATATATATATATATATTCAATAAATTTATTTATTTAAACTTGTTAAATCACAAAAAATGAAAACTTTAAATATATAATACCATTTTTTTGACGAAAACATGTAGATACCCGAGCTTTTTTGTTTATCACCATTTGCAAACATTAGTTATATGTTTTAGGCAGAGTATTGAAGTTGTTTGAGTAGAGTGTTCAACACTTCAAATTACATATACAATTAAAATTTTGTAGAAAACATATAAAAAATTCAGGCCATTCAATTGCTTACTCTAGACCAAACATGGTGCCGCCCTAGCAGTGTGTGTATATTTAGTAGAACCAGGAAGTAGTGGAATAGGCTGCAGGATTTTTCAGGTCCAGTTTTCTGCATATAAAATTTCCCATGTAGCCAAGTATAATTGTCGAACAACCGTTTATTGCAAGACTTTAATCTTTGGTTGCCAACATAATTGATGGAAACTACTTTATCATGTACATACTTGAGAATGGCAGGGCAATCCTAATAATTGGGATTGATTAAAAAATAAAGTATGCTAAAAAATTGTAATATCTGTTTAGATACACGGGCAAAAAGTGTGGGCCTTTGTAAGTGGATTTCACGCATGCTTTGATCAGAATGTTAGAATCTTATTTTTGTATTTAGTTCCTTCCATTAAGGGAGTATTGTTGGAAAGATAGATATCCTTTCTTGAACATAACATTAAGTTACGAATATAACTCACGATGTACGGACCACAGTTCTAAATAGAGCAAGGTGGACAACTGTTGTTCATTGCAGCGCCTGTGTAACATCCCGATCCTTCACATGGCAACGATATTGTCCGCTTTAGGCAAAGCCTTCACGGTTTTGTTCTTTTCAGGGGGTCACCCATCCTTGCATTGCTCCCGCCCAAGCACGCTTAACTGCGGAGTTCTGCTAAGATTTCTACCACATGGGAAAAGACCTCGTTGAATGTAAGGGTTCAAGGTTTTTCTTTATATCCCAGAAACTCTTTCTCCCTTTCCGATGTGGGATACTAGGATATCACAGCCTGCGTGCAAGAATTTTTATTTATTTTTACTTTTGCTCCCCCTCCTGAATTACCCCTTCCCACTCTCTTAGGTGTCGATGAAGAATTCGGGTGGTGGTGGGGGTGCAAGGCTATTAAATAACTTGGACATTCGAACGATCCCTCTTCTATTGTACTAGTTATCTAGGCCTTTGTTATAAAAATAGTAATGTGTGCATGAGCATGGAATCCAAATAATTTCCACATGCAAAAGACGGGGAATAGAAGTTTGGAGTTTCCTTCATATTTCCCACACAATCAAAAGTTGGAGCAAATTTTCATATAACCATGTATGAATGGTGGAGGTTAAATTTCAATTTTTAATCGAAGGCTGGGATTGCATATTCTATTTATGGATCCCTCTCATTTGTCTCAACCCTAACCCTAACTCCTCTTTCAACGCCCCCCGCCCCCCCCCTCGTCTCTCTCTCAGACCTTAGGGCACTGCTACGCCACCACTACCACCACACCGTCAATCGCCACGACGCCGTCGCCGCGATCCTCTTCCGCCGCCGCCGCTGTAGGTAAACTCCTTCCCCTCTCGCCCACTTCTCTCTCTGATTTTCCATCTTCTCTACTCTCACGTCTTCTCCTTGCCCCTTTCCCTCTAGCTCTCTTTTGCCCCTGTTTTTTGCCGCCACCGTCTTCCGCCACCGTCCTTCACTGTCGTCGGTAAGCTCCTTCCCTTCTCTATGCGACTAGAATTGTTTGCTTCATTTTCTCCCATGTTGGTATTGCTAATTGAACCTCCTACGATTTCGATTTCTTTCTTTTTCGAAGATCTGTTGGCTTTCTTCAATGAATGTGGCAGAGGCAAATCGAAGGCATCGACTTTGATTTCCATCTTTGACGATGAAGACTTCTTTGATTTTAACGATCTTGGACTGGAGACTTCTAGATCCGGTAGTATTCATATCTTATTCAAACTCTATATTTTAATTTCGGGTATTTTTGGATGTGGTATTTTTTTGATACCCATCAATTATGTTTTGGATCTAAGGTAAGAATAAGGTTGGGCTCATACCGGTATTTGGCCAATCAATTGGTTGAGGACAAAGGAAGCTAGGGATTCGATGGCCTGGTTTGGGTTTATATGTATGACAGTGTGTTTCTCTCTCTATCTCTCTGTGCATTGAGATCTGCTTTGGTAAAACCAAAGCTATAATGTTTGTGATTGTATGGTTATTTTTTGTTATAATTTCCGAA
>JAULJZ010117704.1:0-57357 GCA_032270985.1 Heliamphora pulchella
CCTCTGATGTTCTCCCCCAAGATAACCCTCAATCCATCTCTATAACAAACCCTAAGAAGATAAAACAAGAAATGAGTAAAAAAGGCGTTGTAGGATAGATTTAGGGACAGTTTATGTATGAGTAAGCTTTGTATGTATTTGCATATATTTATTCTTGAGTTTATGGCCTAAACATATTCTAGAGTTTTAGTTTATGTGGGTTTATAACATGCATGCAAAGAAAACATGTCAAAAATGCACACAATATAAGCTAAGTAACCAAAACCTTAAGTAGACTGATTTTCTGGACTTATTCATTTTCTACCACTGACTTTAAATAATCATAACTAAATATATCAATATGGTATTAAAGTGATTTTTGTGTCCAGATCTAGAGTTTTTAGTTATCCTTCATACAAAATGGGTTTGAAGTGATTTTGTTGGGTAGAACTCCAGATATATCATTTTTTCTAAAGAGTGTTAAATCTTGACCACTCTGTGTTGCAGACCTAAAAACCTTAAGTTAGAATGCGAACCAAGATTAGGTCAAAACAGAAAACTTGTAGAGGACACATTTATATTTCTTGCCACCAAAAATGAACTAAAAATACGAAGTTTTTCTAGGTCAAAACACTTCTCAAAGTCACTGTTGAGATTCAGTGACTGACAGACCTCTCTGTCACACATTTTTGTGAGACCTAGAACATAACCTTTTAGAAGCCAAATCAAGAAGTGGAAAACATAAACTTTGTAGCTGACATATCAAACTAATTACTGATCGAAACGCAGCACAAAATACCTTCGGATGATACCCCAAAGGTTTCAAATATTCTCTGTTAAAAACACACTCTGCCGACCCTTTTTAGGCTGACTGAACCCTCTTTATAAATTGGCCAAAATATCACACTTTTTGCAAATAACATGCCCTAACTCAAAACATGAAACTTGTAGGGGATATCTTAAAATATAAGCTCACCAAATATCAGAGCCATATCCCTTGAATTGATACCTTAAAAAAGTGCCCAACAGAGGTTCAATTCTTATATATTTCTCTGTAAATTGCTGAACCATTTTTATAAAAATAAAATAAATGACCTATTTACTTTAGGAATTGACCTGAGTGATAAACATGAAAGTTATAGAAAATATTTTTATCTAATTGGTGTTAAAATTTCAAAAATTAAATCAATGTTTAAGTGCTTCGAAACACTGTCGTAACCTTAAAACTAGCAATTAAAACTTGAATCTAAAATTGGCTAAGTGTTTGAATGGTGTGTTGCTTATGAGACTTGAGTATGTGAATCCTATATGAACTTTGTGAGTAATTAGTGTATGAAAATAATACTTTTAACAACATGAACTCATGCCAATGGTTCGAGTCTATGTTGCTTAAGTTGTGGTTATGTTTCATATGCTTGTACTTAATGCTTTAGCAAGTTGTATCTTCTGCTTTAAAGACTTGTACTTTATGCTATATTGGTTTGTACGTCATGCCATATTTAGTTTCATACCATGCTATTTTTAGGTTGTACGTCAAGATACGAGTTATTGTACCATAAGCATCAATGCATATTACACTTTGGGCATCTTGTGGGTTGGGCTTTGTGCGCAAATTATTGGCTAGAGGATTTAGAATAAGGATGGAAGATTTAGAATAATATCATGATTTGAGAGTCCTTGTTGATGGGGGTGTTGACAACGGGCCATATACGTCTTGAGCCGTGTTACGTCATGAGCCGTATCACGTCTTGAGCCGAACTGTCGCTATATGCCGCAGTGATCGGGAACGCTGATGAATGGGAATGTAATGTACGGGAATGTAGTGGTACCATTCGGGTCATTATAATGATATATAGACTTTGGGCCATGTGTGTCCTGAGCCGTGTTACGTCCTGAGCCGTATTACGTCTTGAGCCGAACTGTTGCTATATGCCGCAGTGATCGGGAATGCTGACGAACGGGAACCTAACGTACGGGAACGCAATGGTTCCATTCAAATTACTATGTCAGCTTGATTTACCTCCGAGCCATGAACGTCCTGAGCCGTGTTACGTCCTGAACAGTATCACGTCTTGAGCCTAACTGTCGTTATATGCCGCAGCGATCGGGAACGCTGATGTACGGGAGTTTAACGTATGGGAACGTAATGGTGCCATTCGGATTATCCTGTTAGATATGATTGACTTTGGGTTATATACGTCCTGAGCCGTGTTATGTCCTGAGCCGTGCCACGTCTTGAGCCGAACGTCTGCTATACGCCGTCATGATCGGGAACGTTGGTGTACGGGAGCTTAACGTACGGGAACGTAATGGTGTTAATCAAAGTTTGATTGGTTGATTTATAATCGGGTTGGGCAACTGCATTGTATTCATTTGCATCAGGCATTTGCACAATTGTTCTTACATGTGCTTACCCTGTTGAAAACGTTAAATTGTTTGTTTATTTGGCCTTAAAATTGTATTTGGTATTATATGATATGTATTGTAGGATATTTTTTTGTGAGTTTGTTAGACGGTTTAGGGAATTTGCTTCTAGGTTCCGGCTCATGGCATTCGTGCCACAGGTAAAGAAGAAGGACCTTTTGAGGAAGGCGTGCTCGTTGAGGAAGAAGACTATGAAGAAGAGGGAGAGTGACAGGAGCCGGTTAACCCTAACGACGCAGCTTGAAGACGTAGGATGTCTACTTTTTGGATCTTTTGTTCAGTTTTCCACAGACATGATGTAATTTTTGTTAAAATTTCTGAATAACTGTAATTATTAAGTATTTGGAACAAATTTTGAACCATTAATGATGTATCAATTATCATATATAATTATGAATGTTCGGCTAGAATATGTCCCTTATTTATAGTTACATATGTCCCGACATGCCTGGGGAACGGGGTGTCACATCGATTGTGTGATTGTTGAGATCGCGAGGCTGTTTATAAAACAAGGAAAACTCTGCCAAAATTTTTCAAAAATTTAACATTTAGAATATTTTCTAAAATTTTGGGGCGTAACAGTTTTGGTAAAGATAGAATTTTAATTTTAAAAGATTGTCTTTATGTACTTTCCGTTAGAAGGAATTTAATTTCAATTTCTAAACTGGTAAATGATAGATATTCGATTTATTTTAATAACTCAATAGTTATTAAAGTTGTCGCGCCCTGATTTTTTTATGAGTTTTTAGGTTTTTCTTTTTTCTTTCTAAAAGTCCCAAAAGAAAAATCTTTTAAAGCATAAAATGCGAAACAATTGTGGGTTTTAGTTTATCGGGTCAAAAACTTGAAGAATTAGAGTCGCCACCAAACATTGAGTTTGGGTGTGTTAGGTTAACCTTTTAAAACCATTTCCAAAGCAAGCAAAGCGAGATTTGGAAAAAAGTTCTAAACTTTGAAAAAGGCAAGAGCGTGCAGGAAAATATTTTTTGTTTGAAAAATGCATATTAGCCGAACCCGATTTAAAATGACTTATTTTGGTCTGCGAATAAAACGAGAGATGAGTTCGGAGATTCACTGTTGCGAGTGTTAGGGTTGTATGCTAAAAATCATGGTTTTGAATTTTAGTATTTAATTTTATTTCTTAATAAAATTAGTTTTTCCATTTTTACGAGAAACTTAATGAGCAATGTAAGCATTTCATTATTTATTTGATGTCGTGTATGGATGTCTTTTATTTTACATAGTATTTAATTTGATGTGTAGAGTTTGGCTTGCACACAAAAGATCAGATTAAAGATTCTTGTGGAATATAAGTTTTTAGTTCATAGTTTAGATGGAATTGAACAAACCATCGGTACGACTGTAGCACATAATTTTAGTAGATCTGTCATGGTTATGGAAAACAGATAACAGCGCCGTCTATTGTTCCGACTCGCTATGCTAATACACTTAGTGTGTATTGAATTTGACTAAATTGGGGTAATTAATTTTATACTGATTTTATAAATTAATTTTCATCTCATGATTATTATGAGTGCTTATACTTTTAATCCTGAAATAATTATTATTTACGTATATTTAATATTCGTTATTTTAAGAGTGCGATCTTGTATGGATCAATAATCCTGGTGTGTTGGATAGTGATATTAATTATATGGTAAATATTAATTATTGATGGAATCAACGTCCCGAATGATTGAGATTGATGATACCTCTTTAAGAAAGCTTATAAATTTTGACCGAGTTAAACCCTATAGGTAAATTTTTGTAATCCAGCAGTTAAATAAGTTAAGCGAGAGGGTTTAAGAAATTTTTGAAAAAGTTGATTAAGTATAATTGTCAATAATTTAATTTAATAGACGAGTATCTATAATCTTAACGTGGGAAGAATAAATAAGTATTTAATAACATGAGCTCGAATATTACGATTTTGAGAATATGGCTGGGAGTGCAATTATAATTCTTTAGAAGAATGAATTATAATTAATGTTTTTATGAAATTGCTTCTGGGTTGAGGTAGATATTCATAATTACATTGGGAGCCCAAGTCATATTTACTCCATAGGTCCCTATAGTAACCTATTTATATGCTGTTATAAAACCTAGCTGCCAGATATTCTATATAACGTTCTAGGGCTTCCACATCTTGTGAATCAAAAGAACATACGACTTGACAGGTTTTGAAAAACATGATAGATCAAAGTTCACTATTTGTTCGTGTCTTGCATTCGAGAACACAGCAGAAGCCTTGCGTCGGAGATTTGACTAGAAGTCAAAAATTGTGGCAGATCATTGACTGAAAATTCTTACTGCAACCAAAATTATTCAATCAGATTTTGAAAGGTATAATTCTAAAATTAACTTTGGGAGTATTACATGATTTTATATTTTGATTGTTCGATATCAAAAATTTTAATTTAGAGCGCGTTTCAGCGTTTGCCTATCTAGTTAATTTTTGACTAAAATCATAAAAATATTCTTAAGATCTTGGCAGTTTGCCTCAACAATTAGTATCAGAACTGTCTTTGATTATGTATGATTTTATCATGGGTTCGGGTAGATTTAGATTGTGCTAACTCAGTTTTGCAGGTAATTTAATCTTGGTTTTTAATGGTCATTATTTATTTTACATGTTTGATTACATGATTTGAATGATGATTATTAAATTAATTTTTTAACCACGATGGTTGTTCATGGTAGATTGATTGTGTTAGTCCTAAACAATCCAAGAGAAGGTGAATTGGGTTTTAAAAACAATAATAACTATTTTAAAAACCTTTTTCAAAACCTTTTAATTTCTTAAAAAAATATAGTAAGTATATCAAGAAATAAAGCAATGAAAAAATTAAAGAGGTTATGGAGAGAGAAATCGAATCAGACACCAAGATTTATAGTTGTTCGACTTCTACCAAACTTACGTCTACTTCTCAAGACTCCCATTGGAAATTTTCATTAAGATAGAATGTTTCACGGGCGCATTCAAAACATTTTACAGCCTCAAGAAGATCCTACAAAACAATCTATGTTTTTCTAATCTCTCTTGAGCTCTTCTTTAAAGAATATCATACACTCTCTTAAAGGATCAAGGGTGACTCATCCTTTATTACAATAAATATATGGGAATCGAATATTTACTTACTCACTATCTTTACAAATAATTGAAAATAAATGAATACAAAGAGGTGAGAATCGGCTAGAGAAGTTAATGAGCAATAAATGCTTTTTTGAAGATTTGAGCTTTTGATTCAAGTAATAGAATAGTGTCCAGAGATTCCAGAGTTTTAAAACTCTGAATCTTAACTCCTTTTATAGCCATCTGAAGTAAATGATCGTTGGTGTGTTAGTGGAGGCAATTAATGATCTAAAATCCAACCGTTGAAACCAACGCGAGCTTTGAAATCTGTCACAGGGGTCAACTCAAAATCATTTTGTGTTGACTCAAAATATCTAGGGCTTGGTTCCTCAAGTGATTGTGTTTACTCATTTTTTCAATGGTGTCGACACAAATTCTGCATCTTCTTCACCCACACGGTAGTATCGACTCATGGAGCTTTTGGTGTCGACTCAATCATTACTTTAGTTTTTCAAGAGAGACCTTTGGTGTCGACTCGTCTTCGTTTTGGTGTTGACTCTTTTTGTCTGGGAAGCTATTATAATTTTGGTTTCAACTCAACTTTGGTTTGGTGTTGATTCATAAAATTGCAGTCAGCCTCGGTAGATTTAGAGTTGACTCATTTTGATATAGTGTCGACTCAGAAATCACAAACGGCCTTAGTTGTTTTTGGGTCGACTCAAAGTCGTTTGGTGTTCACCCAAATAGCTTGTTCACGCATGGAACCTTTGTGTCGACTCATAAACTTTTGGTGTTGACCCGTTTAAGTTGGAGTCAGGAATTGTCTTGAAGCTCTGGTGTCGACCCATTTAGCTTTGGTGTCGATTCATTTTTCCTGAAGTCAGGAATCCGATGGATTACTTGGTGTTGACTCAAATGGCATTGGTGTCGAACTAAAGTAAATCCCGTAAGGCTTGTGTAGGTGTTGGCTGAAATTCTTTTTGTGTCGACTCATTTTGCTCAATTGCCTGAATTTCGGTCCAATACTAAAGGTGCCAACCTAAACTAGTTTGGTGACGATTCAAATGAATACCTGAAACATCTTAGACAAAAACGTTAAGGTGTCGACTCAATTTCTCAATGGTATCGACACACTTGAGAATTTCAAGCATATTTAGCCTTTAGGTGTCGACTCAAATATAATTTGTGTCGGCTCAAAATGTTATTTGACAGAACACTTAGTGTCAACTCATTTGATGCAAAGAGTTAGCATAAATTGCAAGGACCTGCTTTTTACATATGATAATAACAAATGTAGTATAGTTGTAGTGTAGTCACCTATATCGTTATGATCACTAAAAAAAATAATAATAAAAATAATAATAAAATTTTTCAAATAATAATTAATTATGTGACTACAACACAAATTCATACAAACTCGAACACAAGCTTTGTATACACAAGTATGCATACATACTTAAGAGAATCCCTACAACAAACATAATAAAATAATTAATAAATCATAATTCTCTACACACAATCTCCATTAAAATAACCAAAATTAATATTATAAATGTGTAGGTATATATATATGTAGGAGGATATATATATATATATATATATATATTTGTGAGATCCTGACCTGTTTTCTTTTTGGCGTTTTCGACGCGCGTTATGTGTTTTTGTTGTAGCATGTTTTATATGCTTTTGATGCATGTTTGATGGTCGAGATGCATGTGGGAAAGGTTCTGGGGGTCGTGGGGTGTTACGGCATGAATTTCAAAAATTAAAAAAAAGATATTTTGGAGGCCTATAAATATCTGGAGTTAGATATTTTCAAAAAGATATTTTTCAAAACTTCTCAAGTAAGTTTTTTGTTTTCTCTTTGTCTTCTCTCTAAGTTCTCGGGGGCCCGAGGCTCGATTTTCAACGATCCAGCAGCGGATCATTGCTTTTGGCACGGTGGGCTACGCAACCATCTGGTCAGATTTTAATTCTAGCGAAGCTCGATTTTGCACGTGGTTCGAGGCGTCGAGTTTTTAACTCACCGAGGTAGGATTCTAGACCCTATTGCTGTGTAAAGGTGCTATGGGTAAATGTGTGTATTTTTAATGGGTAGATTGCTATAGATCTGCGTTTGCTTCAAAGTTGGATTTTTGGGTTTAAAACCTATTTTTGTTGGTTTTGGTGGATGGAATCGGGTGTTGGGAGTTTCTTTTGAGGTCACAGCGTTAGGCCTAGGCATGTGGATGTTTGAGGGTGTTGGATCGGAGTTCGGAGGCTTCGGTTTGGGGTTTGGATGTAGAAACCCGTAGCTCGAAATCGAGTTCTGCCGAGGTTCGGTCGACTGAGCCACGAGGTTCAGTCGATGGAAGCTTGGATCTTGGGTTCAGTCGACTGGACCATAGGGTTCAGTCGACTGAACCGTGTGTTTTGGCATTTTGTGAGATTCCAGTAGGGTGTTCGGTTGACTGGAGGTTAGGGTTCGATCGACTGAAGTGCTGGGGTGTGTTTTTGGTGGTTTTGGTTTGTTTTGTTTGGTTTTCAATTGGTGTTCTATGGTATTCAATTGATTAATTTATGAGAATTTGTTGATTCAAATACCTGTGGATTCCTTTTGGGGTTCTGTTAGTTGTGTGGTGGTTTCAGGGGTCGTGTCTTGGCCTCGGGTGTGCGTTTGAGTGTTGCCCTCGTGGGTGACATGCATGGTAGATACGGCTTGTTGATGCACGGTTAGGTGCATGGTTTGCTATTGGATTTGTGTTCGCACAGGTGAGCGTCGTGGGTCAGTGATGGCCGTGTTGGGAGTGTTTGGGCCAGTGGTGGTCGTGTGGGTTGTTCTGTGAGTGGATGTCGATTTTGACGGGTGGTGTTGGGATGTGGTTTTATATGGTTATGTGCATATTTAACACTGTTTATTTATGTACAAAATATGTAAGTGAATTACATAAGGTGATATCGTTATGTGTAACATGATTTATGCTTTAAAACCTAGAGTTTTATAGGGCATGTGACGTGGTTTGTGGAACGTTGTGTTGATACATGGTTATATTCTTTAAATCCTAATTTAGGTTTGCATATGTGTATGAAATGGATTTGATGAATCTGTGATCAAGTAGATGTAAATCCTGGTTAATGATGCACGTGTGCGTGTGTGGGTGTATGAGGTAGGCTGCGAAGTCGGTGTATAAGGTAGGCTGCGAAGCCAGTGTATGTGTGAGACCCTGACCCATTTTCTTTTTTTGGCGTTTTCAGATGCGCATTACGTGATTTCGTTTGAGCATGTTTTAATACTTTTGATGCATGATCGGGGTTAGATATGTATGCGGGGCAGGTTTACTGAGCCGTGGGGTGTTGCAGCGCGAATTTTGAAAAATTTCAAAAAAAGATATTTTGGAGGCCTATAAATATCTGGAGTTGGATATTTTCAAAATGATATTTTCTAAAACTTAACTCCTAAGTTTTCTCTTTTTTTCTCTGCCTTCTCTCTAAGTTCTCGGGGGCCCGGTGCTCGATTTTCGACGATTAGACTGCGGATTCTTGGTATCGGCATCGAGGGCTACGCAACTATCTGGTCAGATTTTGATTTTGCGAAGGTCGATTTTGCACGTGGTTCGAAGCATCGAGTTTTTAACTCATCGAGGTAGGATCCTAGACTCTCATGTCTTATAAGGGTGCTACGTATAATCGTGTGTTTTTAATGGCTAGATTGCTGTAGATCTGACTTTGTTTCAAGAAAATTAGATTTTGGTTTCAAAAAGGGGTTTAGTGTTGATTTTGGTGGATGGAATCGGGTTTTGAGGTCTTTCGTTCAGCGATTCTAGATGTTTTGGGCTTGTGTATGTCCGTGGGTGTTATATATATGCGAATCGGTAAGTTTAAGTGTGTTTTGAAGCATCATAGTGGGTGTTGGAGGGTTTGGAGGCTTAGAACACCAAGAACAGGAAAATTTGGATTTTTCTCGGGTGGTAGCTCGCTCGAGCGCCCGATGTCCGCTCGAGTGGACTGGCTGCGCATGGCCGTTTTGTTTTGATGTTATCTCCCTCATTCGGACTCGAAATTAGGTCATTCTTGTACTCAAATTGAAGCTCCAAAAGTCCGCTTTCCAATGACACCTCTCTCACCTTAAAATTCTTTTTGTAGAAAAAAGTTATGATCAAAAGAGTGTAGGTGGTCATTTCATGTGGGGTGTTGATGCACGGTTGTGTGCGTGGTGGTTCGTGCATCGTTGCGTGTGGGGGTTTGGTTTGTTTCTCGATTTGAGTTTTCTCCCAGCGTTGATCGCTCAAGCAGTGGTTAAAAATTCGAGCGGGGTGGTACCAGAGTGTTGCGTCGGTAGTTGACCGCTCGAGTGGTGGTGGTACGCTCGAGCAGGGTGATGGCAGAGGGGTATGTCGGTAGGGGACCGCTCGAGCAATGGTTGAGCACTCGAGCTCTTGGGCTGTGTTGGCCTTCGGGTTAGGTTTTGGTTTTGGTTTTCTGTATCATTGGTTGTCTCGGTGTGTAGACGGGTCCCTATTTATGGATGGGTCGTTCAGGTATCGAATGACGATGTGTGTGGCATGTGATGTCATGTCGGCTTATATGGCGGGTGGCGTCATGATGTGATGTTATATGTGACTTTGTGCTTTTATATCTGGCTTGTACATTTATAACTCTGTTTATTATGTATGGAATATGTAAGTGGATTACATAAGGTGATATCGTTATGTGTAATGTGGTTTATGCTTTGAAACCTAGAGTTTTATATGCATGTGACGTGGTTTGTGGAACGTCGTGTTGATACATGGTTATATGCTTTAAATCCTGGTTTAGGTTTGTAAATGTGTATGAAATGGAATAGATAAATCTGTGATCTAGTAGATGTAAATCCTGGTTGATGATGCACGTGTGCGTGTGTGGGTGTATGAGGTAGGCTGCAAAAACCAGTGTATCAGGTAGGTTGCTAAAGCTGGTGTATCAGGTAGGCTGCGAAAGCCGGTGTGTGTGCGATATCTGACAGATTAAAACGAGATCCTGATGAGGCACGGGTGTGGGTGTGTGCGATATCTGAAGGCTGAAACGAGGTCTTGAAGAGGCACGTGTACATGTATTGCTTGTATTACATATTGGGACGGATAAATCAATTTTCTTAAAACTGTATTATCGGCCTACAGGAGTCAAAATATTGTATTAACGGCCAGTGGGAGTCATAATACTTGAATCGTTTTCAAGGCTCTAATGAGTCGATAAATAGTTTTTATCCTTGCTTTCCCATTGCATGTGAAACATGTTTTTATTGGCTCTGGTGAGTCGTGATCTAAAACTGTTTTCAAACTATTTTCAAGGCTTGAAAGAAAGTCAAAAAATTACACTTCGTTTATCGAGCATGTTTAGCTTATACTGCATGTGTTGTTTAGAATCTGCTGAGCTTTGGCTCACGGTGTGGGGTTTTTCTTTTCTTCAGGTATCGGTCTCGCAGGTTGATCAGGAGGTGCTGGAGAGGTGGAAGTGCTTTAACCTTCCTTTTGTGCTTTCTGTTACATGTATATGTTGTAACATGTTTTTCGATGTTGGAACCGTGTAGTATAAGCTTTTGGCATTGGAGCCTTATGTTTTGTAAGTCGTTGGGCGTTTATATAGACAATGCATGTATGGTTTATTTGAGAGTGCATTCTCGGTTGGGTTGTATGTACGGTAGTTGTGGGTGTTTCACGTGACCCAGAGTTTGGGGCGTGACAGTATGAGGTAGGCTGCAAAGCTGGTGTATGAGGTAGGCTGCGAAGCTCGTGAGTGCACTCTGTCGGCAGAAACGAGGTCCCGACGAGGCACGTGTGTGTCTGTTTCATGGATTGCATGTACTGCATATTGGGATGGATAAACCAATTTTCTTAAAAACTGTATTAACGGCATGCGGAAGTCGTAATACTGGAATCGTTTTCAAGGCTCTAAAGAGTTGAAAAATGGTTTTTATCCTCGCTTTTCCATTGCATGTGAAAATTGTTTTCCGGCTCTTCTTAGTCGTGCTCTAAAATTGTTTCAAACTATTTTAATGGCTTGAAAGAGAGTCAAAAACTGCACTTCATTTATCGAGCATGTTTAGCTTATATTGAATGTGTTGTTTAGAATCTGCTGAGCTTTGGCTCACGGTATGGGATTTTGCTTTTCTTCAGGTACCGGTCACGCTAGTTGATCTGGAGGTACTGAATAGGTGGAAGAGCTATAGTCTTTCTTTTTGTTCTTTTGTTACATGTATCCTATAACATGTTTTTCGGGCGTTGGAGCCGTGTAATGTTGTTGTTTGGCGTTAATATACAATGCATGTATGGTTTATTTTGAGAGTATGTTCTCGGGTTGCGTGTTACATTTGGTTGTTTATGATGTTTCACGTGACCCAGAGTTTGGGGCGTGACAGCTTGGTATCAGAGCTCTGGGTTCCAATACCTAAGAGCCATGGGAAGAGGTTGCATCACCGTGTGCGGTTGATTGCGTGTGCTTGGTTACATGTGTTTAGATGCTTTGATAACATGTCTATGTGTCAGCATGTTAGATTTGTGAACGATGTGTATATGTGAGCATGGGGGTTGAATCTTAAGAGTGATAGTCTGACCTTTGGGCGTTTGGATTAACAAACTTGGGAGCCAAGTTAGACATGTGTTTTGCTGACGTGATTTCTAGCAGGGAATCTGAGTACGTTATCCAGATTGACGATTCATTCTTGTTGGTTCTCCTCGGTATGTGGGGTTGTTTAGCATGAACCTATGTGCTTATGTGTTAGCATGCTTATGCGATTTATGCTATGTGCTGCATCTCACATTCCATCTTTTTCATATAGATGCGATGTCGGCGAGACGATGGTGAGGCCGTAGTCATGGCCGTGCTGGCCAAGGGGATGTTCCTATCCCTGATGCTGGGGATGCTAATGCTCTCCTGGGACCGATGGACGCGATGTAGTTGTTGTGTGTGCTGGTTGGGTTTATCCAGCAGCTGGTTGCTAGGGGTGAGATTGTTAGGGGGGAGACAGAGTGCCTGAGACGAGAGAGGTGGGGGTTACCATGGCGATACGGGAGTTCAGGCGCATGGATCCCCTTATTTTTGCAGGAGATCATGATCCTCTTATGGCGACAGAGTGGCTGGAGTTGACGACTAGGATCCTTGACACATTGCAGATTGTGGAGGATGAGTTGCGGGTTTCTTTTGCCACCTTTCAGCTGAGAGGTGATACTCATCAGTGGTGGAGATATGCCAGGACTACAGTAGGGGCCACATCGGCAGCTTTTACACGAGTCTTTCTGGAGAGATATTTCCCAGCTTCGAGGAGGAACTTATGCAGGGAGGAGTTCTATTCTCTTATCGAGAGGGCCATGGACATCATGCAGTACGAGGCTAGGTTTACGAGCTTATCTCGGCTTGCATCAGAGGTGAAGTGCATAGATGAGTTTCTTTCGATGAGGTTTGAGCAGGGTTTGAGGCCGGCAATCAAGAAGCGAGTGGCTGTGATGGGATGTCGTGTGTTTAGAGAGCTGGTGGAGGCAGCAGTGAGGGTTGAGAATGCCTTGGCTGAGACTCGAGCTTCGAGGGAGGCCAGGACATCACAGGGCGGTACGGAGGCACAGACAGCTGGGCGTTCTAGCAAGAGGCAGAGGTCCTCTGGTCCTAGCTTTTATCCATCTAGACCACAACAGTCTTCAGCACCACACCATCTGTGGCTTCGTCTGGGAGGCCAGAGCAGAGGGAGTTGACTTATTTTTGATGCAGACAGCCGGGGCATCGTGCGGTGGATTGTTTACAGCCGAGACCATCCCAGAGTTTGGCTCCAGTGCAGCCGCAGGGGAGGGAACCGTCAGTTTGCTATGAGTGTGGACAGCCCATACATATTCGTAGAAATTGTCCCTAGAGAGGCAGTGCGCCGAGTAGGGAGGACACACCAATGGCTTCGTATGTGCCAGGTTCATCTGAGTATCGATAGTGACCTTATGCAGTTCAGACTTCCCGAGTGACAAATAGGGGAACGTCAGTTCAGTCGATGTGGCAGCCGACAGCGTCGAGTATTGGTGGACAGGACAGGATGGGATTGCCCCGAGCGTATTCTCTTATAGCTTCGAGGACACCGGTCATTTCGGAGAATGCTGATATGCCTTCAGCGAGCAGAGGTATTTCCTGAATCTGCAGGTTTTGGGTCAGATTCATCATTGCATCTGTTTGGGGTTGGTTATGGATCTCGTGGATGGTGTTCTGTATGGAGGCAGTGGTTGGTGAGAATGTGAGGTTGGGAGTGTTGCAGATCCCGTGTCTGTGAGATAGTTTGCCATTGTCTAGGATGCCTGACCTTGTTTGACTATATCCTAGGAATGATTTGGCTGACCATATCGTGTGCCTGTGTCGGTTACGATCGACGGTTTGCTGTTTTGTCCTTGTGTTGAATTTCGGGGGCGAAATTCCTTTAAGGGGGTAGAGTTGTGAGACCCTAACCCGTTTTCTTTTCGGCATTTTTCGACGCGCGTTATGTGTTTTCATTGCAGCATGTTTTATATGCTTTTGATGCATGTTTGAGGGTAGAGATGGATGTGGGGAAGGTTCTGGGGGCCGTGGGGTGTTACGCAGTGAATTTTGAAAATTCAAAAAAAAATATTTTAGAGGCCTATAAATATCTGGAGTTAGATATTTTCAAAAAGATATTTTCCAAAACTTCTCCAGTAAGTTTCCCATTTTCTCTCTGCCTTCTCTCTAAGTTCTCGAGGGCCTGGGGCTCAATTTTCAATAATCCAATAGCGGATCCTTGCTTTTGGCACGGTGGGCTACGCAACCATTCGGTCATATTTCAATTCTAGTGAAGCTCGATTTTGCACATGGTTTGAGACATTGAGTTTTTAACTCATCGAGGTAGGATTCTAGACTCTACTGCTATGTAAGGGTGCTATGGGTAAACGTGTGTGTTTTTAACGGGTAGATTACTATAGATCTGCGTTTGTTTCAAAGTTTGGTTTTTGGGTTTAAAACCTATTTTTGTTGGTTTTGGTGGATGAAATCGGGTGTCGGGAGTTTCTTTTGAGGTCTCGGTGTTAGGCCTAGGCATGTGGATGTTTGAGGGTGTTGGATCGGAGTTCGGAGGCTTCGATTTTGGGTATGGATGTAGAAACTCGTAGCTCAAAATCGAGTTCTGCTGAGGTTTGGTCGATTGAATCATGAGGTTCGATCGACTAAAGCTTGGATCTTGGGTTCGGTCGACTGGACCGTAGGGTTCGGTCGATTGAACCATGTGTTCTAGCGTTTTGTGAGATTCTAGTAGGGTGTTCGATTGATTGGAGGTAAGGGTACGGTCAACTGAAGTGATGGGGTGTGTTTTTGGTGGTTTTGGTTGTTTTTTTTGGGTATTTGATTGGTGTCCTATGGTATTCAATTGATTAATTTATGGGAATTAGTTGATTCAAATACCTGTGGATTGCTTTTGGGGTTCCGTTGGTTGTGTTGTGATTTTGGGGTCGTGTCTTGGTCTCGGGTGTGCGTTTGAGTGTTGCCCTCGTGGGTGACGTGCATGGTAGATACGGCTTGCTGATGCACGATTAGGTGCGTGGTTTGCTGTTGCGTTTGTGTTGGCGCGGGTGAGCGTCGTGGGTCAGTGATGGCTGTGTTGGGAGTGTTTGGGCCAGTGGTTATCGTGTGGGTTGTCCCGTGAGTGGATGTCGATTTTGACGGGTGGTGTCATGATGTGGTTTTATATGGTTATGTGCATATTTAACACTGTTTATTTATGTACGGAATATGTAAGTAAATTACATAAGGTGATATCGTTATGTGTGACGTGGTTTATGCTTTAAAACCTAGAGTTTTATAGGCATGTGACGTGGTTTGTGGAATGTCGTGTTGATACATGGTTATATGCTTCAAATCTTGGTTTAGGTTTGCATACGTGTATGAAATAGATTAGATGAATTTGTGATCCAGTAGATGTAAATCCTGGTTAATGATGCACGTGTGCGTGTGTGGGTGTATGAGGTAGGCTGCGAAGCAGGTGAGTGCGCTTTGTCGGCTGAAACGAGGTCCTGACGAGGCACGTGTGTGTGCGTTTCATGGATTGCATGTACTGCATATTGGGACGGATAGACCAATTTTCTTAAAAACTGTATTAACGGCCTGCGGGAGTCGTAATACTGGAATCGTTTTCAAGGCTCTAAAGAGTCGAAAAATGATTTTTATCTTCGCTTTCCCATTGCATGTAAAAATTGTTTTCTAGCTCTAGTGAGTCGTGATCTAAAATTATTTCAAACTATTTTAATGGCTTGAAAAAGAGTCGAAAACTGCACTTCGTTTATCAAGCATGTTTAGCTTATATTGAATGTGTTGTATAGAATCTGCTGAGATTTGGCTCACGGTATGGGATTTTGCTTTTCTTCAGGTACCGGTCACACTAGTTGATCTGGAGGTGCTGAAGAGGTGGAAGAGCTGTAGTCTTTCTTTTTGTTCTATTGTTACATGTATGCTATAACATATTTTTCGGGCGTTGGAGCCGTGTAATATTGCCGTTTGGTGTTAATATACAATGCATGTATAGTTTATTTTGAGAGTATGTTCTTGGGTTGGGAGTTACGTTTGGTTGTTTATGATGTTTCACGTGACCCGGAGTTTGGGGCGTGACACTCTTCTTTACAACTTAATAAAATAATCAAGAAACAAAAAGAAAAAGTTACTTTAGTATATAATAATAATAAAAAAATGACTTTAGTGCATAAAAGAACTAAATAAATAAAAAGATAACTTATTATATATATGTGTATGTATAAATTTTTACAAGTAACCTAATATTATGATAAAAAAGTAACAATCTAATACAATAATATAACTTTAATCCAACTTGTATATTAATATAAATAGACTTAGTACAACATATAAATAATTAAATAATATTAAAATAATATTAAACCATGAAATTGAGTTTTAAAATCTAAATTCATCAAATCAATTTAAAATTAGTATAACAGTAATAAAAAATATACATTAAGTTATGAAATTGTACAAAAATCAAAATTTAGCTCTACCATCACAACTAAATAATGCTATAATTAAACTAAGATGTAAAAAATTAAGTACAACACCTAAAATTATTATATTAATTCAAATATTTAATATTCATAGTTAAAAATATACATTAAGTTAATTTTTGAATATAATTCTTGAACAATGTAGTACATATATATATCATTAAATATACAAGAAAGTAATATTATACTACAAAATTCAAAAATTGGAGCCCCAATCCCCCCATGGCGGGACACTTTATTGACTAGAACACTCAAGCTCTATTATTTTATTATGGTGTCATATTACATGTGTTTTAAGTGGTGCACTCTTACACAATCATCATGAGGTCTCTAATTAATTTTTAGCTTAAAAAGACCACCAAACCCCCCCTCCCCGCCATTTCGGCACTTGAGATTCCAAAACCAGATTTGGATTTCAAATTTTTTAGCTAAGTGTTTGTTTTGTGAGGTCTAGAGAGAGAAAGAGTGGAAGGAGTTCTTGGTGTTCTATGCCTCTTTGAAGCTTCTTGTTGGTGTTCATCCTTCACCTCCAATCATCATCCTTCAACCATAACCAAGGTAGGAATAATATTTTTATACACTTATTTTTTCATATATTAAGGTTTTCTTAGCTCCTAAACACCTCTAAATTCAAGATCCATGCTCAAACCTATGAGATGTGATTTTGAATCTATTTCTTACTTTTATTCTTTCTCCTCAACCATCCACCATCTTCTCTTGCTTTTGATCCATGCAAATGGTATATATCTCATATATAGGCCATATATAAGAGAGATATAGCCATGCATGCAAGGGCCATGGGCCTAGGAGTCTAGAAAACACACATTCTCTTTATATTCAAATTTGTCCAGAAAGGGTTTTTATAAAACAATTGATTTTTGTCATTTATCAAAAATTTTTGAAATTTTTACTGTAGTTTCATATGTATATTATTTACATGCACTAATTTTCTTGGGGTTCAAATAGTTTTTCTAATATTTTTAAAAATAGAGAAGTAAATCAGGTTAAAATGGCTGTTTGGACAGAACACTTTGAATCCATGCCATTTCCTGTAGAAGTAAGCTCTCGGTATGATTTTTATGTGATTGGATAAATAAACGTCTTATATTTCTAGCCCCACTGAATCAACCCGTTTGCATGTATATAGGAAAAATGGCAATGATTCTCCCAAAGTGTGTCGCATCTAGACACTGTTTGATAGAATATTCATAATAAATTCAAAAAAAATGAAACAACTACAAGGTCAAGTTCCAGAGATTCTAAACTTATAAATCTAGTACTGTAAAAATTTTAAAAATGAATTTTTAAGTCTAAGTCCTCATTTTTATTTTTGAAACCATTGAGTTTTCGTGCCACTGTTCTGGAATTTTTCTCTACACTATCACAGAAATTTGTTTTGTCAAAACTGAGGTCTTAAAGCAAACTTTGGAAAAGTGTAAAATATAAAAAGTGTTCAGAACTTCCCAAATAGGGTGTGTACCAAATTTCAGATTTTAAGCCCGAGTATAAGTATTTTAAAAATCCTAAAACTAGTAGCTAAAACCTGAAAATCCTAACTGTGATTCAGTGTGATTTTTTGTTAATGCTATTGTTTTGGATTTCCTATGTTGTGTTATGCATGGTTAAATAATTAGAATGCGTAATATTACCTTGATATATTTACATAATTTTGGTGGTTGAATTAATTATACTCAAATTTAGTTAAATCGTTGATCCATGCACATTGTAGTTTAGCTTAAGTATTTTGAGATGACTTTAGAATAATTGGTGCATACTTTGTCTTACATGCTAAAAAATCACATCCATGCATGAATTTTCACGTAAGTTGAAAAATTGTAACTTTAGCATATTGTATTATGTCACATCATCATTCGGATGGGTTTTACGGGGTTCACTTAAAGGTTTTACGAAAGATGAAATTGAACTTTAGGGTGGTATAGTGACACTTAGAAAATTTTGGCTTTATGCCTTGGTTATTTGTGGATGATTTTTGCCCTAAGTGCTAAATGCACATTGTTATAAATTGTATTACTGGTGAAGGCGGTTCTGATGGTGTAATAATAGGAGTTAGATTTTGCGATCCCGCATTTTACCTTGACCTGAGAGTCGAGGGCCTAAAGTGTTGACTTGTCCATGCCCTTGCTGTCAGTGATGACCCGGTTGGACACTTAGTCCGCTATGTAGTCATCCCACGGCTTAAGAAACGCTCTTTGTCAGTCGGTAGACTTGATCAACGTGATAGGGATCATGGGGTTTAGGATGGTTTTTTCCGGGCGGAGAGAACCTAGAATAACTTAAGTTTAAATTGGATTAAAAAGTTTAAATTGGTTGCATCATTCTCATCATTGCTCGCTGTCATATTTATTCTGTCATCTTATCTGCTATGTGTTGACCTATACTTGGAGAAATTTTTGTATAATTATGTTGTTCCATCTGGCCTTTCGCTCACGGCATTCTATGCCAGGTTTTGAGGACGCTGAAGTTTCCGCCAACTACCTTGTGCCAGAGGAGGCGGAACCGTGGCTTCCATGAGTCGGAACTCTACCAGTTTGCTGCACCTGATTTCTTTTTGAGCTTATCGAACTTAGTGTTGCTTTCTTTAATATTTTTTGATATATACACTTTACTTTGGGTCGGTAATCTTAATTTTATGATATTCATACTTTTCTTCTTGATGGGTATTAATCACTCATTACTATTCTGTGCCATTATCAGTTATTTGTCATTCTAGATGTCCCCGAGTTTCGGGGCGTCACAGTTTGGTATCAGAGCTTAGGTTCAACCCTTACCCATGTGACCGTTGACCTAGTCTTAGGCTTTGAAACTTGAACTTTTAGACTTGGCTAGACCTCTTCTTATTATCATGCTCTAGACATGAAACTTTGAACTAACAGTTTGGTAAAAACTGACACCGTTCTCTTGTTTCATTGTAGGATGGCATCATCAACTTTTTTCTGTAGGTTCGCCCCACCATCAGCATCATCATCGTTAGATTCACATGTCAACTTCGACTCCTAGGGACCCTTCCATTTCCAGGCGAATCGCATTGTTCCCACCGACCCTACCCAGATGGAGGGGAACATTCGATGGAGGGTAGAGCGCGACGTTATCCGACACATTCGAAAGGTGAGAGAGGAGTACCCGCGGATAACCGTTGGTGAGTACAAGGCAATGTTGAAGAAGAGAGCCAGCAACACCCTGCGGTAAGCCCAGTGCGCCCATTAAATGGTCCACCGTGAGCGTACCTTGTAGCAGTTTAAAACTATGGCAGCCGATCCTGCAGTCTACCACCCTATCAACCTCCGCTCGTGACCATTAGACGAGGAGGTTGACTCCTCTAGCTCAGTAGTGCGTCCACTACCTCAGCCTCGTAGTCCCGTTAGATACACCCGAGTGCTACCACCACCAGCTTCACCACCTACCTTTCTGGACTACTCCCTTGCCTCACCCGAGGGCTCCCTTCACACCACTGGCCGTTCCTCTCCCGTCTACACACCTCGATCCCCCACCTACTCCCAAGAGTACTCTCCTATCTCCCCTCGATATACCCCGATACCTCCATCTCCTCCAACCGGCGCCGATGATGACACATCAGATGAGGAGGACCCTACCGAGTATACTTATTTGGCGTCTCTTCGGGTTTGGGGTAGACGCTAGGGACAGAGCTTTTGGGTTATTTTGTTGTATTTTGATCTTGATGATATAGTTGTACTTTCCCCTAAATAGTTTTTGTTCTGCTATGTCCCCACCTAATTGTATGACTTTATGTACTGTTTCTTCTTCTTATGAATGAATAATACTGTTATGTTCTATTTCTATCATGTCTCATATAATCTTCTTTTATATATGTTATTTCTGCTGTCATTTTTCTATAAAGATGAAGACATCAAACTAATAGCAACACTAATAATAAAACCATACAAAGCTCAATTATAAAAAAGAATGATGAAACTAACCCTTAGTTTCTTTTAATCAAGATGAGCCGAGGCAGAGGACGCCCACGTTTAGAGCAGATGCCCAAACCCGAGCCACCTAGGCAAGGCAGGAACGACGACATCCGCGACATTTTACGTGAACTCATAGACACCTTACGCCAGCCAGCACCTACACAGGACCCTGCACCTGTACCGCCTCCCCCAGTTATTCCTGGACGTATAGCCATGTTCTCAAAATTCCGCAGACTCCGACCACCGACCTTCTCTAGGGGAGCTAAACCTTAAGGGGCAGAGGGATGGCTCTGATAGATCAGAAAGGTGTTAGATACAATGGATGTACGTAGAGAGATCGATTGGGTGGCCCTAGCTACATATCAGCTCAAGGGAGAAGCAAATTATTTGTGAAACTCCATCAGAAACGTTAGGGAAGTCAACACCATGGCACAATTCGAAGAGCATTTTCTTCAGAACATCCTAAAGCAGGACATGATTGAACAATTTTTGGAGCTGAAGCAGGGTAAGATGACCGTCATCGAATATGCCGCCAGATTCGAAGAGTTAAGACGCTATACCACCGCCATTGCTCCCACTGAGCTATCCCGAGCCCGGTGTTTTGAGTGGGGTTTAGAACCCGCCATCCAAGGATGTTTAATCGGCATGCGCCTACCCACGTATGCAGAGGTAGTAGATACCGCTCTACTTTTAGAGCGAGAGCTTTTTGATTCCCAAAAGATTTTTTAGGACCGTGCAGGAACCTCACGAGGTGGACCAGTACGTTAACTGCCAAACCGAAGTCACCCAAATATGGGACCTTATCAGAGAAACCAGCCGACCGGTAAAGGTAACGGGCAGTTACAAATAGGAGGTTATGTTTGTTTTGGATGTGGACGAGAAGGACACAAGAAGTCAGAGTGCCCTTAGGAACAGAAGAGAAATAACCAAGGATTTTGGCAGAATCGAGTTCAGCAGCAACCCTAGCAATAATACCTGCAGCAACCTCAACAATAGTATCGACAACGGCCGCACCAGTAACAATAGCAAGGAGGGTAGTGCTTGCCCAATCAGCAGCCCCAACAGGTAGGGCACCAGCAGCCTCAGAGAGGAAGGCCAGTAGGAGTTATCAATCATGGTCCCCGAGGACCTCAACAACAGCAGCAACAAGGAAGGAATGGGAACCGCAACAATAATGGAGGACGATTCTTTGCGATTCAGGGACAAGAAGAGGAGGAAGACTATCAAGTAATCCAAGGTATGTTTACACTCTTCAACACCTTGGTGAAGGTTTTATTCGATTTTAGCGCATCACATTCGTTCATATCTGCTGCATGCATGAGATCCCTACACCTAAAATTAGAACCTTTGTCTCAAGATCTATGTGTAGCCACGCCAGTAGGAAGTCAGGTGAGGGTAGATCACATCTGTAGATCATGCACACTACGCATAGCCAACAGTAGTTCGTCTTGTGACCTATGGGTTATGGACTTAGTCGATTACGACGTCATCTTGGGCATGGACTGGTTATCTTCCCACCGAGCCTTAATTGACTGCTACTAGAAGAGGATTGAGGCTTGCACTGAAGACGGAACCCCTATACGAATTTAGGGAGAACGACGAGACTCCCAGATGATGACCACATGCCAAACCCAACACCCTGATATCCCCGGCATAGTATCTTGCTTGCTTGCTAGCACCGACCTTCAACTTGAGGTAGAGCTGCCATGGGTAGTTTGCGAGTACAAAGATGTCTTCCTCGAAGAACTCCCAGGTTTGTTGCCACAACGAGAGATTGATTTCTCTATCAAGCTTCATCCCAGAACTACCCCCATCTCTACTGCCCCACACCGCATGGCACCCATAGAACTCAGAGAATTGAAAGAACATTTAGAGGAGTTACTCTGTAAATGGATTCATTTGCCCCAACACCTCCCCCTGGGGGGCACCAGCGCTCTTCGCTAAGAAGAAGGATGGAACCCTCTGATTATGCATCGATTACAGGAAGCTGAATCGAGTAACGATTAAGAATCGATATCCTTTGCCACGTATCGATGATCTTTTTGACCAACTCAGAGGCTCGGCACACTTCTCGAAGATCGACCTCAGATTTGGATACCATCGGTTGCGAGTAAAAGAAGAAGATATATCGAAGACCGCCTTCAAGACCCGATATGGCCACTACGAGTTCATAGTTATGCCTTTTGGCCTCATGAACGCCCTTGGAGTGTTCATGAGCCTGATAAACCGACTCTTCCAGTCGTACCTTGACCAGTTTGTAGTGGTGTTTATTAATAACATCTTGATTTACTCTCGATCGGAAGAAGAGCATGAATAACATTTGAGAACGACCCTACAGACTTTGAGGGAAGCACAGCTCTACGCCAAGGCCAACAAGTGTGAGTTTTGGTTGAATCAAGTAAAGTTTTTAGGACACGTCATATTTGAAGAAGGGATAGTAGTAGATCCAACCAAGGTTGAAGCAGTTATGGAATGGAGGCAGCCGAGAAACGTATTCAAGATCTACAGTTTTCTTGGCCGCGCTGGTTACTATCGACGATTTATCAAAGACTTTTCAAAGTTGGCAAAGCCCTTGACCCGATTAACTCAGAAAGGAGTGAAGTTCGAATGAGATGAGAAGTGCGAATCATCTTTTAAGGAGCTTAAGAGAAGGTTGACGAGTTCCCCCATCTTGGTCATACCGGAGTGTGGCATCAGATACACTATCTACAATGACACGTCAAAGGAAGGATTGGGGTGTGTATTGATGCAGAATGGAAGAGTCGTAGCATACGAATCAAGATAACTGAAACCACATGAACAGAACTACCCTACTCACGATCTAGAATTGGCACCATCATTTTTGCGTTGAAGTCTTGGAGACATTATCTGTACGGGGAGAAATTTGAACTGTTCACAGACCACAAGAGCTTGAAGTACCTATTCTCTCAGAAGGACCTGAACATGAGGCAGCGCCATTGGGTCGAGTACCTTGAGGATTATGACTTCACCTTGGCTTACCACCATGGGAAGGCCAACGTAATAGCCGATGCATTGAGTAGAAAGATGAGGCCTCAGTTGGCCTGTATCGCTGCCCAGGAATGGAAGATGATGGAAACATTTGGAAAATTTCGCTTGCAACCGACCGAACCAAAAGAGGGATCTTGTTTTGTGTTTACAGTGGCGACAGCCAACCTACATCAGCAAGCTCTTGATGCACAAAAACATGACCAAGAAGCCGAGTATGTTCGGCAACACCTTATAACTAAGTAGTCAAAGCCAGGATGGACAGTGGATAAGCATGGATACCTGACGTTTCAACGCCGACGCTTTGATCCCAATAACAATGAAGTTCGAGAGAACATCTTAAAGGACTTTCAATGGTCGCCCTTCGCAGTACACCCCGGAGGAACTGAGATGTACTAGGACCTAAAGAGGGAGTATTGGTGGAGCGATACGAAGAAAGATGTCGCTAACTACATCGCCCGATGCCTCATGTTGGAGATACCAGAATGGAAATGGGAGCACATTATGATGGACTTTGTCATCGAGTTACCAAGATCGCTTCAGGGACACGACGGGATCTGGGTCATTGTGGATTGCCTAACCAAGATCGCGCACTTCTTGCCAGTTGCACCCTCCGACACCTTAGAAACCTTAAGCTAAAAGTACATTCGAGAGATAGTCCGCCTGTACGGGATTCTAACTTCTATCGTTTCCAACCGAGACCCCCGCTTTACGTCACGATTCTAGCGCCGTTTACAGACAGCTTTGAGAATGGAGCTTTGCTTTAGCACAGCCTTTCACCCTCAGACCGATCGACAATCTGAACGGACCATCCAGACGTTAGAAGACATGCTGAGAGCTTGCATCATGGATTTCAAAGGAAATTGGGAGAAGCTCCTACCGCTTGTTGAATTCGCTTACAACAACAGCTACCAAGCCAGTAATGGTATGCCACCATACGAAGCGCTCTACGGACGACCATGCAAATTGCCTTTGTGTTGGGTAGAGATCGGAGAAATGAGCTTGCTAGGGCCAGACATCGTGCTTGAAACCACTGAGAAGATCAAGTTGGTTCGGCAGCGTCTTACTACTGCTCAGAGTCGACAGAAGAGCTACGCCAACCAACGACAGAGACCTTTAGAATTCAACGTAAGAGACCACGTGTTTCTCAAAATCTAGCCGCGACGAGGAGTGATTCGGTTCGGAAAGAAAGGAAAGCTACCACCTAGATATATTGGCTCGTTCGAGATCCTAGCCAGAGTGGGAGCAACTCGCCTACCACTTAGCCTTGCCACCTCAGCTTGCAGACGTTTACAACGTATTTCACGTCTTGATGCTGCGGAAATACGAACCTGATCCAACCCACACCCTCAACTGGGAAGAGCTCCAAATCGACAAAGATGCAACTTTCGAAGAAAAACCAATAAAGATCCTTGACCGCCACGACAAAGTTCATAGAGAAAAGACTATTCTGCTCGTATGCATGTTATGGAGATATCGAGGAATCAAAGAATCAACTTGAGAATGCGAGGACGCTATGCGAGTCAACTACCCACAGTTATTTACGAACAAAGGTACAACACAAAAAATTTGGGACGAAATTTATTTTAAGGGGGGTAGATTGTAAGGACCCACTTTTTAGATATGACAATATCAACGGTAATATAGCTATAGTGTAGTCGCCCATATCGTCACGATCACTTAACAAAAAAATAAAAAAAATAATTTAAAAAAAAATAATAATTAATTATGTGACTACAACACAAATTACATAAACTCCAACACAAGTTTTATATACACAAATATATATACATACTTAAGAGAATCCCTACAAGAAATACAATAAAATAATTAATAAATCTTAATTCTCTACAATACACAATCTCCATTAAAATAACCAAAAGTAATATTATAAATGTATTTATATATATATATATATATATACTCTTCTCTACAACTTAATAAAATACTCAAGAAACAAAAAGAAAAAGTTACTTTAGTATATAATAATAATAAAAAAAATGACTTTAGTGCATAAAAGAACTAAATAAACAAAAAAATAGTTTATTATATATATGTATATAGGTATGTATAAATGTTTATAAGTAACCTACTATTATAATCAAAAAGTAACAATCTAATATAATAATATAACTTTAAGCCAACTTGTATATTAATATAAATAGACTTAATACAACATATAAATAATTAAATAATAATAAAATAATATTAAATCATGAAATTGAGTTTTAAAATTTAAAATCAACAAATTAAATTAAAACTAATATAACAGAAATAAAAAATATACATCAAGTTACGAAATTGTACAAAAATCAAAATTTAGCTCAACCGCCACAACTAAATAATACTATAATTAAACTAAGATGTAAAAAATTAAGTACAACACCTAAAATTATTATATTAATTCAAATCTTTAATATTCATAGTTAAAAATATATATTAAGTTAATTTTTGAATACAATTCGTGAACAATGTAGTACATATATATCATTAAATATATAAGAAAGTAGTGCTATACTACAAAATTCAAAAATTAGAGCCACAATCCCCACCATGGTTTGCCATTTTGTTGACTAGAACACTCAAACTCTATTATTTTATTATGGTGTCATATTGCATGTGTTTTAAGTGGTGCACTCTTACACATAATCATCATGAGGTCTTCAATTAATTTTTAACTTAAAAAGACCACCAAGCACCCCCCATTTCGGCACTTGAGGTTCCAAAACCAGATTTGGATTTCAAATTTTTTAGCTGAGTGTTTGTTTTGTGAGGTCTAGAGAGAGAAAGAGTGTGGAAAGAGTTCTTGGTGTTTTATGCCTTTTTGAAGCTTCTTGTTGGTGTTCATCCTTCACCTCCATCATTCATCATCCTTTAACCAAAACCAAGGTAGGAACAATATTCTTATACACTTATTTTTTTATATATTAAGGTTTTCATAACTCTTAAACACCTCTAGATTCAAGAACCATGCTCAAACCTATGAGATGTGATTTTGAATCTATTTCTTACTTTTATTCTTTCTCCTTAACCATCCACCATCTTCTCTTACTTTTGATCCACGCAAATGGTATATATCTCATATATAGGCCATATATAAGAGAGATATAGCCATGCATACAAGGGTCATGGGACTAGGAGCCCAGAAAACACACATTCTCTTCATACTCAAATCTGTCTAGAAAGGGTTTTTGTCAAAAATCCAATTTTTGTCATTTTTTTTAGTTATGTAGACTCATCAAAAAATTTTGACCTTTTTACTATAGTTTCATATGTATATTATTTACTTACAACAATTTTCTTGAGGTCCAAATATTTTCCTTATTCTTCTAAAAATAGA
Organism: Heliamphora pulchella; assembly: GCA_032270985.1. Classification (NCBI taxonomy): domain Eukaryota; kingdom Viridiplantae; phylum Streptophyta; class Magnoliopsida; order Ericales; family Sarraceniaceae; genus Heliamphora; species Heliamphora pulchella. The sequence goes on from JAULJZ010117704.1 coordinate 26,767, forward strand.
GAAGTAAATCGGGTTAAAATGGCTGTTTGGACAGACCATTTTGAATTCATGCCATTTCCTGTAAAAGTAAGCCCTCGGTATGATTTTTATGTGATTGGATAGATAAACGTCTTATCTTTCTAACTCCACTGGCCTCAACCCGTTTGCATGTGTATAGGAAAAATGGAAATGATTCTTTCAAGGTGTGTCGAATCTGGACACTGTTTGGCAGAATATTCATAATAAATTCAAGAAAAATGAAACAAATACAAGGTCAAGTTCCAGAGCTTCTAAACTTATAGGTCTACCACTGTAAAAATTTTACAAATGAATTTTTGAATCTAAGTCCTCCTTTCTATTTTTGAAAACACTGTGTTTTCGTGCCGCTGTTCTGGAATTTTTCTCTACACTGTCACAGAAATTGGTTTTGTCAAAACCGAGGCCTTAGAGGAAAAATATGAAAAGGTGTAAAGCATAAAAAGTGTTCAGAACATCCCAAATAGGGTGTCTACCATATTTCAGATTTTAATTCGGAGTCTAAGTATTTTAAAAATCCTAAAACCAGTAGCTAAAACCTGAAAATCCTGACTGTGATTGAGTGTGATTTTGTGTTAATGCTATTGTTTTGGATTTTCTATGTTGTGTTATGTATGGTCAAATAATTAGAATGCATAATATTATATTGATATATTTGGTTAATTATATGCAAATTTAGTTAAATCGTTGATCCATGCACATTGTAGTTTAGCCAAAGTATTTTGAGATGATTTTAGATTAATTGGTGCATACTTTGCCGTACATGCTAAATAATCTTATCCATGCATGAATTCCCATGTAAGTTGAAAAATCATAACTTTAGCATATTGTATTTTGTTACATCATTATTGGGATAGATTTTATGAGGTTCACTTGAAGGTTTTACGGAAGAGATGAAATTGAACTTTAGGGTGGTATAGTGACACTTATAAAATTTTGGCTTTATGCCTTGGTTATCTGTGGATGGTTTTTGCCCTAAATGCTAAATGCGCGTTGTTATAAATTGTATTATTGGTGAAGGCGGTTCGAATGGCGTAATAATATGAGTTAGATTTCGAGATCCTGCGTTTGACCTTGACTTAAGAGTCGAGGGCTTGAAGTGTTGACTTGTGCATGCCTTTGCCATCAGTGATGACCCGGCTAGACACTTAGTCCTCTACGTAGTCATCCTATGGTTTAAGGAACACTCTTTGTCAGTTGGTAGACTTGGTCAGTGTGATAGGGATCATGGGGTTTAGGATGGTTTTTCCCGGGCGGAGAGAACCTAGAATAACTTAAGTTTAAATTAGATTAAAAAATTTAAATTGGTTGCATCATTCTCTTCATTGCTCGCTGTCATATTTATTCTGTCATTTTATCTGTTATGTGTTGACCTATACTTGGAGAAATTTTTATATAATTATGTTGTTCCTTTTAGGCTTTCCCTCACAGCATTCTATGCCAAGTTTTGAGGACGCGAAAGTTCTCGCCAACTACCCTGTGTCAGAGGAGGTGGAACCGTGGCTTTCATGAGCTGGAACTGTACCAGTCTGCTGCATCTGATTTCTTTTTTAGCTTATTGTTCTTAGTGTTGCTTTCTTTAATATTTTCTAATATATTCACTTTACTTTTGGGTTTGTAACCTTAATTTTCTGATATTCATACTTTTATACTTGATGGGTATTAATCGCTTATTACTTTTCCTCGCCATTATTAGTTATTTGTTGCTCTCTAAATGTCCCCGAGTTTCGGGGCGTCACATAAATGGCTTATGGTGTCCACTCATTAGTCATGTAATGTCAACACTTACATTTTTAAAAATATTAAAATATAATCTTTTTAAATCAATTTAATTAAAAAATAAATTATTAAAATTATCAAAATTTAATTAAAAAGTCCTTTGGCTAACAATCTCTCATTTTTTGATGATTTCAATATTTTTTAGAAAATATTTAAAAAAAATTTAGACAAGAGTTCTCCCCTTATCTCTATACCTTAAACAAATTATGTATTTACAACAATAAAGTATTTAACAACAGTGTAAAACACCTGTGCAAGAGAATTTACAAATTTAATTCAGAAGCATTATGAATTTATTAAAACTTGTGTATCAATTTAAAGTGTTCAAGTGACTTAACAAGCACACACACACACACACACACACACACACACATATATATATATATATATATATATATCTGTGTGTGTGTGTGTGTGCGTGTGTGCGCGCAAAAATTTTAAGTCCCAAGCATCAAACACATCTCATACATACACAGTAACCATATAAATGCAAACCAACAATTCAAGATGATTTCCCAACATTCACATCATAGTTGATATGCAATAGAGATATGGCATTCACATAACATATTAAGCATTATCCAGAACTAACCAACAATTAAAAACTTAATGTTTTCACATCCATCACCACAAAAACATCAAACAAGAAATGTATGTTTTTTAAAAATTACATCTTCTTTCTTCATTTGACAAACAAAAACTTATGATTCTTTCTTCTTTCTTCTCCCCTTCACTTCTTTCTCTCTTTTTGAAATCATTAAAATCAGATGTCGTTGAACTGTTTCTTCTTTTGCTTCTTAATTTCGGCCACTTTCCTTCGTTCATATGCACGTTCTTTGGAGGTTCTTTTTTTCTCAGATGTCTTCTCTTGTTCTTCAAAGGCTGCAAATGTGGTTGCCAAAGCTAAGCCCGCCTCACGTTGCAACCGAGCTTCTTTCTCAGCTTTGGTCTCCTTAGGCTTAAATTGTTTAGCCTAAGCCTCTTGAATCCATTTGAGATGGTCTTCAACCTTCTTGGTATTTTGTTGCACTACAATGACGATGCCTTCGTTGTATCCTTTTGAATTTGCTGAAGAATAGCAACGCTGGCCTTTATAGTGGAGGCAACACTGTTATTTATGGTCTTGCTCATGGATAATCTAGCATCACATGCATTTTCAACTTCTCAGCGCAGAGTATGGTTGGTTTTGTCGAGATGTTTAACTTTATCGAAGATAGAGGACACATTGCAACCGATGTCAAAGAGATCTGCATCAACTTTTGTTTAATAGGATGTTGCAGAAGAAGTTAATCCCATGACAAGGGAGACAAGCTCTACAAACTCTTGAGATGAGAGACCAATAGGAGGTGTAGAGGCAATAGAAGGAGGAGGAATAGGAGAGGAGGGTCCAGGAATTTCAGTCCTAGAACGAAGAGAAGCAAGGGAACCAGAAACAAAGGGTATAGGGGAATTTGCATGAGCAGAGAGAGGAAGAGGGGTCTAACTAGATGATGGTAGAGCAGGGGTAGGGGAGGCAAGATTTCTACATTTAGTGGACCAAACATCCTCAACTTTTGAAATTTACGTATGTTTCAAAGTTGACTGTCCATAGAAATCATATTTTGAAAAGGGAATACCCTTCTTAGTGGACAGGTCAACCCAAAAGTATCGAAACACACAGGTCAAAAACATAGCATGAGGAAGGGAGGAATTTGACTTAGAGTGTGATTGCAACATGCCAGAGATGAATCAATAATCGAGATCTAGTTTCTTGCCTTCGAGGATGCACCACATAATAAAAACATGCATAAAGGTCACATCACCAAATTTCCCAGATTGAGACAGAAAAATGTGATTGACAAAATGATGCAAAATTCTCATTTTGGGCTTTAGGGAGTTGGCCTCAAGGGGTTTTAAAGGGTCAACCTTTTCAAGTTCAAAAATTTGTTTTACCGCATCATAAAAAGATAAATTGTCAATAGTTCTCTTTTTCTTCGACCCTTACGGAGACCGAGGATCTCATTCAAAATTTTAGTGGTCAAGTGAATGTTTACACCATTCACGCAAGTGGTGATGGTCATGATATTTGGGTAAGAGATTTTGAAATGAGCATAAAAGAGTTTAACGAGTGTAGGATAGTGAGGTTCACAGATTTAAAGTAAGTTCATCCAATCAAGATCGGAGAATAACTTAGAGAATTTCATTTCTATTGAATCAAAAAACTAAAAATCAATAGAGTGATCGGGGATTACCTTTCGAATCGTAAAAGAGACAAAGAAAAGATTCTTAAACTTGGAATATTGGAATTCGAGTGTGGAATTCATTCTTGTGTTCACCGTTGGCATTGTCGCTACCATGGTCTTTGATTTCTTCTTCTTCGTCGCTCTAGGTCTTGAAGGTCCTTCATCCGGGCATTTGCTGCCCTTACCCATTGTTCTTGCCGTCATTGATGGTGAGAGAAGAAGGGAAAGAGACGAAACGAGCGAAAGAGTAAAGGGGTCAACTCTAGGTTTCACAGAGGTGCAGAGAGAAGAGGGAGACAAACGATTTCTAATTTGGGTGACTAAATGAGTTTGAGCATGAAAAGAGAGAAAAACCACCTATATATAAACTCTATGAATTGTGTCGACCCTAAATGAAATTGAGTCGACACTTTTCACGCAACATTAGGGGTGTCCAAAGATAGAAATTGTGTCGACACTTTTTGCCAGGATGTCGACACCTTCAGCTCATTGAGTCGACGCTCTTCTTGAATGAGTTGACCCAAAATTTACCGAGAGCAAGATAAACGAATTGAGTCGACACTGCATAGCTGAGGTTGACACTTTTAACAAAATATGTCGATACTATATAGTTTTGAGTCAGCTCTTTTACACATGTGTCGACACTTTTTATTAGAGTTGACACTTTTCACACATCAAAATAAAAGCATGAAGAGCATTTAAATGCATTGAACATGCACGGTAAGTATGGCAATTTAAGCATCAATTTGGAGTACATAGCATACCAAGTTCTCTTATAATATAATATAATCTTTCTTTATTTAAAGGTTTGGTGAATATATTAGCAAGTTGGTAGTCGGTGCCTACAAATTCAAGTTCTATGTTGCCTTTTTGAACATGATCTCTAATAAAATGAAGTCCAATTTCAATATGTTTTGTTCTTGAATGTTGTACATGTTAGGGTAGGTATACTAAAAACTATATTTTTAGTATTTAATTTTATTTTAATAAAATTAATTTTTCATTTTATGAGAATCTTTATGAGTAATGTATGTGTATCATTTCTTTAATGTTATACATGGATGTCTGATATTCTGTATAGTATTTAATCTTGTGTGTAGAGTACGGCTTGCACACAGAAGATCAGATTTTTGGTTCTTGCAGAATATAAGTTTTACGTTAACAATTTAGATGAAAATATACATACCATCGGTACAACTGTGACACATAGTTTTAGTAAGCCTGTCTTGGTTACGGGGAACAGATAATAGCATTGTCTAGTGTTCTGACTCTTTGTGTCAGTACACTTTGTGTGTATTCAACGCGACATTTAGGGTAATTAATTTTTTACTGACTATATAAATTAATTCTTATCCTAAGGTTATTATGAATAGTGCTTGTATTCTTAATCCTGAAATAATTATTGATTTGCGTATATTTAATATTCATTGTTTTGATTCATTAGAGGGTAGGATCTTATATGGGTCTATATTCCCAGTGAGTTGCATAGTGGTATTATTTATATAGCAAATATTAATTATTGATGGAATCTACGTCCTGAAAGATCAAAATGGACGATATCCCATAAGGAAGCTTATAAGTTTTGGTCGGGCCAAACCATGCAGGTGAATTTGATTATCTGATGATCAAATAAGTTAAGCGAAATGGTTTTAGGAATATTAAGATGCCGATTAAATTAAATTATCAGTAATTAAATTTAATTGGAGGGTATGAGGAATTTTAACATGGGAAAAAATGGTAAGCATTTAATAACATGAGCTCGATGCTATATGGTCGTGAGATTATGGGTCAGAGTGCAATTATAGTTCTTTAGTGGTGTGAATTGTAATTTAGTGTTTTATGAAAATTGTAGAAACTGCTGCTGATTTTTCATAATTACAGATACCGCTATGAGGTTTTCTTAATTGTGAAAACCGTTGATACTTGTTTGTGTTCCACTGGAATTTTTATTCATAATTACTCCCTAGGTCCCTGTTATAGCCTTATAAATATGCGGATAGGCTGAACTAGTTTCATAACTTATCTTCTTAGACTAAAACTGTTCAGGTTTTGCCGGTACGTATTCTTGATAGATTGTAGCCCACCTTATATTCAAGAATCGCATAAGAGAATACAATAGAAGATCTAACAGGAGCTTTAACTTGAATTTAAATTATAGTCGAAGATTTGACGGTAAAAATGTATTCTTCTAAATTAAGTTCAGATGCACGGGTTTTATTTTGAACGTTCGTCATCAAAAGTTTTATCTGAAGCTTGTTTTGGCATTTGCCCATCCAGTTATTTTTTTAGATAATCGTTCGCAAAAATAAGAATTTTGACAGTCTTGCCTCTAACAATTAGTATCAGAGCCGTTTTATTTTTTGTTTATGGTTATTGGGGTTAGGTAGTTTTAGAACTATGTTAACTATTGTTTTGCAGGTATTTTAATTTCGATTTTATGATCATCATTTATTATTCATGTTTGATTAAATGGTTTGTGAATGATGATTTTTTTAATCACGGGAGTTGATCATGATAGATCGAATGTGAGCCTTCGGAACATAACATTGATGTAATAGCTAGTTTCTATTTTTAAAATATCTCTTTAGATTATTTAAGAATAGGATGAACATATCCAAGAACACGAAGAACGGAGGAGGCATCGACAGTGGTTCGGGTTTTTACAGGCCACGGATCGCGGTAAGTTTTTAATAGTTTTAAATAATTTTTTGATGAGTTTTTCTGTAGTATTTATGAATAAAAAATAGCGTAAAAAACAAGTAAAAAATAACGACAAAAAATCACCAAGATAGCTTGGTTTCGGCGGTAGTTTTTATGATTTTTTAGACCATTTGGGAAATTTTTTAAACATAAAATAGAAGTAAAACATGTCTCAAAATACAGTCAAAAATTAAAAAACAAATTGAGCCAAAATCACAACCTAAACAGGCGGCAACCAGGCAGGTGGTGGTGGTGCCCGGCGGCATGGTTGGGGGCTGTTTTTGCACTATTTTGAGACATTCTTCAAAGTATCGTGTGGCTGGATATTCATGTTATTTTTTCACAAAAAACCAGCACCAAAGAAGCATAAGAAAAAGCCAAACAGGGCAGCAACGGCGCAGTGGTGCGGCGATAGTTGTTTCAGGAATGGTTTTTTAGCCTTTTTTTGGACCATGTTCCAGAATATTTTTTGACAAAATTTTTTTATATTTTGAAACTTTTCCATCGATATAAAGAACGTCAAAAACGGAGTTCGCATGAGACTAGAACGACCTCAGGAAATTGGCAGTTCCAGGTAGCGACACATAGGAGCGGCAGAAGTCTGTTCCAGGCGATTTTTTGACATTTTTTTGAGTTGTTTTCGAGCAGATTTTTTTATAAAAAATTTTATTTGTCAAGAGTTTTTCAACGGTATAAAGTACGTCAAAAACGGAGCTCGAAAAGAGGTCGAAAAAGCCTCGAGAAGTTGGCATTTCCAAGCGGTAGTGCTGTAGTGCGGTGGCAACAGTTTTAGGCTGGTTTTTCGGCCTTATTTCGGGTAATTTTCTAGGATAGTTTTGATAAAAAAAATTCATATTTTGAGAGCTTTCCAATGGTATAAAGCTCGTCGAAAACAGAGCTCGGACGAGGCAGCAGCAAGGGTGGCATTGGTGGTGATTGGTGGGTTTCTCTCTTTTGGGACTGTTTTGTGTTGATTTTCTAATATATATGAGATTGATATGATATATCAGTACATATATGATAATATCAGGGAAGCCTGGTGCAAGTTAGGATACATGAATCAGAGATAAAAGAGGATTATTATAGTTTATCCTCGTCGGGAGACTGAAATGCTTCATCGTTTCACTTGGATCATAAAATTGGGATATATGTATATCGTGCTTATATATATATATATATATATATGCGTGGATGATTGCATATCTGTTTTATTTATCTTGTTAATTTAATTAATTCAAAATTTCAGTTTTAATTATAATATTTTGTAATAGAAGATAAAATTAAGTTTTCTTAATTAATTAATTTTAATTAAATGGAACAAATTTAGATATTTTATTTTATTTTATAAAATATCACGTTTAAGATGATTTTTCATAAAATCAGATATCTTGATAAAACATGAAAATTAATTCTAAATTTTGAATTAATTAAATAAAAAAATATTTAATCAAAATAAATTATTATTTTTTGAGAAATATAGAACGAAAAATAAAATAAATAAATGACTTTAATCATTACTTTAGCTGAAAAGCTGAAGAAAAAACTGTGCATTTATTAAATTTTATTTGTTACGCATTTAAACACGAAAAAATGGTTTGATAAATCAGAATATTTGGAATCGTGCATATGGGAAGATGTTTGATTCTTTCAAATCGTGTAATTTTTTAAATTAATAAATTTATTTTAAATAAATAAAATTTTTAATCTACTCGCTTCAATACTCAAAGAAAACAAACTTACGGGACCAAATTTTGTTGACTGAAAAAGTAACTTGGATATAATTTTAACTACCAAAGGTATTCTTCAATACAAGAAAATGTGTTTGTTTATGAAAAAGATTCTTCCTTAGGGTCGAAAAGCATAAAGAAGAAAAAGATTCAGAAACATGGAGACACGATTTTCAAGGTAGTTAGTGGACCACAGACTGGTATGAAAAAGCAAAAAAGCAAAAAAGCAGATGTTTTCACTGTAAAGAGACACGGTACTAGAAAAAGCTATGTCCAGTATTTCTCAGTAAGCAGAATAACAAGGGTAATTTTTGTTCACTAGTTGTGGAACCATATTTAGCAGTGTTATCTATCGGTACCTGGTGTGTAGATACAGGAGCCACTAATCATGTCTACAATTCATTGCAGGGGTTCTAAAAAATTTGACAACTCAGTGATAGAGAAATATACCTGCATATGGACAATAATATAAAGGTAACAGCAGTTATAGTAGGAGATTTCACTCTCAGTTTTAGTGAAGATAGGATTTTAATATTGAGAGACTGTCTTTATGTACTTTCCATTAGAAGGAACTTAGTTTCCGTTTTTAGATTGGTTAAAGACGGATATGTGGTTTATTTTAATAACTCTGTGGTTAAAAAGGATAATAAACGGGTTATCTATTCTTGTACATTGGTGGATGATCTTTATGTTATTATTCCAATCTCTCTTACACTGCAACTAACTAAAATGCATAACACATCTATATTGCCATATAAGAGAAAGTTTTATCCTTTAATGAACCAAACATTTTTTTGGCACTTACGCTTAGGTCATATTAATCTAAAAAGAATAAATAGACTGGTAGTAGATGAACTTTTGAGTTCATTGAAAATTGAGGCACTTTCAGTCTCTGAATCTTGCTTAGAAGGTAAAATGACCAAGAGGCCCTTTTCAGTCAAAGACTATAGAGCTAAAGAACCGTTGGAGTTGGTTCATTCTAATGTGTGTGGTCCTATAACAATCCAAGCTAGAGGTGGCTTTGAGTACTTCGTCAGTTTTATTGATGATTACTCATGGTATGGATACATTTACCTAATGCACCATAAGTCTAAATGTTTTGAGAAATCCAAAGAATTTAAAGCGGAGGCAGAGAAGTATATGGGTAAAAGTATCCAATCACTACGATCCGATCGTGGTGGAAAATACTTCTTTGAAGAGTTTAAGAACTACTTGTCATCAAAGAGAATTACATCCCAATTGACTGCACCTGGCACTTCGCAGTTGAATGGTGTAGCAAAAAGAAAGAATAGGACTCTTATGGAGATGGTAAGATCCATGATGAGTCATTCAGGTTTACCCGATTCGTTTTAGGGACTTGCTATAGAGACAACGGCTTACATTATGATTATGGTACCTTCTAAGTCAGTACCTTGTACTCCCATAGAATTGTAAACCAAGTGTAAGCCTAGTTTGAAACACATTCGGATTTAGGAGTGTCCAGCACATGTGCCGAAAGGGAAAAAATCTATTTCTTTGTGGGGTATCCTAAGGGAATGAAGAGTGGTCTATTTTATAATTCTAAGGATCAGAAGGTCATTGTTAGCACCAATACCCGATTCTTGGAAGATGATTATATTATGAATTACAGGCCCAAGTTCTGGAAGAACTGAGAGAAAATACCAGTAGAATAGAAGAACAAGCACTGATATTCTATTACCTCGTCTTAATGGGAGGATTATCGGGACAGGTGCAAATGAAGAACAGAGTGCTGATGCATAAGGTTCAGATTCTATACAGCGTGGTAGTGCTAGTACATAGACACATGTAGTGCCTTATCGTAGTGGGAGGGTTGTTCATCAACCTGATCGATATATGTTCTTGGGAGAGTCTTTTGATAAGATCCGAGCAGAACTAGCTGTTAAACCCTATAACTGCAATGAAGCACTTCAAGACAAAGACGAAGATCTTTGGCAAAGGGTTATGAATTCAGAGATAGAATCTATGTATTCTAATCAGGTCTGAAAACTTGTAGAACCATCCAAAGGGATAAAAACTCATTGGATGCAAGTGGATCTACAAGAGGAAGAGAGGAGTAGACAAGAAGGTTGAAACCTTCAAAGTTAGGCTTGTAGCAAAAAGGTTCACTTAGAAAGAAGTGATCAATTATAAGAAAACTTTTTCACCGGTAGCCATGCTTAAGTTTATTCGGATTCTCTTATCCATTGCTGCTCATTTTGATTACGAAATCTGGCAAATGGATGTCAAGATAGCTTTCCTTAATGGAAGTCTTGACGAGTGTATCTATATGATACAACCAGACGAATTCATTGAAAAGGGCCAAGGAGCACATGTTATGCAAGCTTAAGAGATCCATTAATGGACTTAAGTAAGCATCAAGGTCTTGAAACACTCGGTTTGATCAAGCCATAAAGTCTTATGATTTTGATTAGAGCTCGGATCAGTCCTGTGTGTACAAAAAGCGTGACAGTAGCGTGGTGATCTTCCTAATACTTTATGTAGATGATATCTACAGTTAAAGTATGGTTATCTGGATAGTTTGATATGAAGGACTTAGGAGAAGCCAATCACATTCTTGGGATCAAGCTCGTGCGAGATCAAAAAGAAAGGATGTTCGGCTTGTTACAAGTAAAGTATATCAATGATATCTTTGCTCGTTTTAGCATGCAGATTCCAAGAAAGGGTTTCTCCATTTTAGAAATGGAGTCATTCTATCCAAGGATCAGTGTCCTAAGACACCTGATCAGTGTCCTGACATTTGCTTTGCCGTTGGCATGGTTAGCAGTTATTAGTCTAACCCAGGGCAAGAGCATTGAACTGCGGTAAAAAAAAAAAAATAATCAAGTACCTGAAAATGACTAAGAATTATATGTTGGATTACTAGGTAGACAGCCTTGCAGATCCTTTACATAGAGCTTACATTAGGAGACAACCTTGCAGATCTTTTACATAGAGATTATGACTAAGACTTTTGATTGCCGTGTAGAGAGCATAGGAGTCAGATGTATGGTAGCATGATTTTGAGTATAAGTGGGAGATTGTTAATGTTGGTATACTGAAAATCATATTTTTGGTATTTAATTTTATTTTAATAAAATTAATTTTTTATTTTATGAAAATCTTTATGAGTAATGCATGTGTATCATTTCTTTAATGTTATACATGAATGTTCGATATTCTGTATAGTATTTAATTTGGTGTGTAAAGTACGGCTTGCACACAGAAGATTAAATTTTAGGTTCTTGCATAATATAAGTTTTATGTTCACAATTTAGATGGAAATGAACAAACCATCCGTACGACTGTAGCACAGAGTTTTAGTAGTCTGTCTTGATTATGGGAAAGAGATAATAGCGTCGTCTATTATTCTGACTCTCTGTGCCAGTACACTTTGTGTGTATTGAACGAGACATTTTGGGTAATTAATTTTATACTGATTATATAAATTAATTTACACCCCAAGATTATTATGAATAATACTTATGCTCTTAATCCTAAAATAATTATTGATTTGTGTATATTTAATATTCGTTGTTTTAATCCTGAAATACTTATGCTCTTAATCCTATATGGGTTTATATTTTTGGTGAGTTGGATAGATGTATTATTTATATGGCGAACATTAATTATTGACGCAATCTACGTCTTGAAAAATTTGGATTGACGATACTCCCTTAAAGAAGCTTATAAGTTTTGACAGGGTCAAACCCTGCAGGTGGATTTGATTATTCGACGGTTAAATAAGTTAAGCGGAAATATTTAAAAAATATTAAGATGCCGATTAAATTAAATTATCAGTAATTAAATTTAATTAACGGGTATCGAAAATCTTAATGTGGGGAGAAATGGTAAATATTTAATAATAGGAGCTCGATGCTATATGGTCGTGAGATTATGGGTCAGAGTTCAATTATAGTTCTTTAGTGGTGTGAACTGTAATTCAGTGTTTTATGAAATTATAAAAACTGCTGCTGGTTTTTCATAATTATAGATACCGCTATGAGGTTTGCTTAATTACGAAAACCGTTGATACGTGTCTGTGTTTCACTGGAAGTCTTATTCATAATTACTCCCCAGGTTTCTGCTGTAGCCCTATAAATATGCGGATAGGCTGAACTAGTTTCATAACTTATCTTCTAAGACTAAAGCTGTTCAGGTTTTGCTGGTACGCATTCTTGATAGATTGTAGCCCACCCTACATTCAAGAATCACATAAGGGAATACAATAGAAGATCTGACATGAGCTTCAACTTGAATTCAAATCATAGTTGAAGATTTGACCGGTAAAAAGGTATTCTTCTAAATTAACTTCGGATGCACGGATTTTATTTTGATAATTCGTCATCAAAAGTTTTATTTGGAGCCTGTTTTGGCGTTTTCCCATCTAGTTATTTTTTTAGATAATTATTTGCAAAATAAAGATCTTGGCAGTCTTACCTCCACAGTATAGGGTTCTTAGATATGTTTATGGCAGTTGTGCTATCACATTTAATGGGAATGTGATCTAAACTTATACCATAGTTTTCTAATTGTGGTTTTGTTCAAAGAACTTGTGCATAACAACTACCAGCTGCAATATATTTAGCCTCAGCTGTAGATATGGCTACTGAGTTTTGTTTCTTGCTAAATCATGATATTAAAGAGTGTTCTAGGAATTGAAATATTCCACTTGTACTCTTCTTATTAATTTTACAACCGAAAAAGTCTACATCAGAATAGCCAAATAACTCAAAAGCTATTCCTCTATAATAGAATAATCCTAGGTTTTGGGTACCTAAAATGTATCTAAAGATGCGCCTAAGAGCAGTCACATGTGATTCTTTAGGATTACCTTAAAATCTAGTACACATGCATACACTAAATATGATATTTGGTTTACTAGCAGTTAAATAGAGCAAGGAGCCAATCATACCTTTATATCGCTTTTCCTCTACTGTTTTACCATTTTCATCCTTGTCAAGTTTTCTTAAAGGGCACATTGGAGTTCCCATTGGTCTTGCTTTTTGTATATCAAACCTCTTCAATAAATCTCTTATGTACTTGGATTGGTTGATGAAAATTCCATCTTGTCTTTGTTTGATTTGAAGTCCAAGAAAGTAATTGAGCTCTCCCATCATGCTCATCTCAAACCCTCCCTGCATACACTTAGCAAAGTCCTTGCAAAGAGTTTTATTAGTTGAGCCAAAGATAATGTCATCTACATATATTTAGACAACAAGTATATCATTTTCTTAAGACTTGATAAAAAGAGTTGTATTAATTTTTCCTCTTGAAAACTCATTTTCAATCAAGAGTTTGCTAAGCCTTTCGTACCAAGCACTTGGTGCTTGCTTCAAACTATAGAGAGCCTTAGTAAGTTTGTAAACATAGTTTGGAAAATTAGAATTTTCAAAGCCAAGAGGTTGTTTTACAAAAACTTCCTCCGAAAATAAATCATTTAAAAAGGCACTTTTGACATCTGTTTGATAAAGTTTGAAACTTTTAAAGCGTGCATAGGTAAGCAACATCCTAATGACGTTAAGCCTTGCAACAGGAGAAAAAGTTTCATCAAAATCGATGTCTTCTTCTTAATTGCAATCTTGGGCTACCAATTAAACTTTGTTCTTCAGAACTACTTCGTTCTCATCCATTTTATTTCTAAAAATTCATTTTGTACACTTAGGTATTTGGACTAAATTCAAAACTTTGTTTCTTTCAAATTGGTTAAGCTCTTCTTGCATAGCCAAGGTTCAAAACTCATCGTTTTTAACTTCCTCAAAATGTTTTGGTTCAGCCTGAGAAAGGAATGCTAAATTACTACTAAATTATGTGGAGATGATTGAGTTTTAATACCTTGGGATGGTTTACCAAAGATCAAGACTTTTGAATGACCATGAGCATACCTCCATTCCTTAGGCAAATTTGGATTTTCTTGGTTTGAAGCACCAGTAGCCTGTTGGACTTCATTTTGCAGCAAGTTTGTAGCTTCCGCATGATTTAGTTCTTCTTAGTCTTTGATAAAGATTTTCTCAATACCTTTTTCTATGTTAACCAAGTTATCTTCACAAAATACCTTGGAAGAACCGAGGTTAGCTTCATCAAATACAACACGTATAGATTCTTCAACAATTAGAGTCCTTTTGTTGAAAACTCTATAAGCTTTACTAGATATAGAATATTCAAGAAAAATATCTTCATAAGATTTTGAATCAAACTTGCCCAAAAGTTCTTTGTTGTTATTCAAAACAATACATTTGCACTCAAAGACACGAAAATAACTGATGTTAGGTTTTCTTCCATTCCATAGCTCATATGGGGTTTTCTTGAAAGAAACTTGAATCATGGCTCTGTTCACGATATAACAAGCTGTACTTATAGCATCAGCGCAAAAATATTTTGATAGATTATTTTCACAGAACATGATTCTAGCCATTTCTTCCAAAGTCTAATTCTTCTTCTCAACAACATTATTTTGTTGAGAGGTTCTAGGAGAAGAGAAGTTATGGTCTATACTACTTTCATCACAAATTTTTTTAAAATTTTTGTTCTTAAATTCTCTACCATGATCACTTCTGATACTTGAAATTTAAAAACTTTTTTTTATTTTGAATTCTTCGAGACAGTTTTACAAAAGAGACAAAGTCTTAATTCTTATAAGCTAAGAATAACACCTAAGTATATATAGAGAAATCATCAATAACAACAAAAGCATATCTTTTGCCTCCAAGGCTAAGAGTCCTTTTTAGACATGTTAGGGTTGATATATCGAAAATCATATTTTTAGTATTTAATTTTATTTTAATAAAATAAAATTTTTATTTTATGAGAATCTTAATGAGCAATGAATACAATATCATTTCTTTTAATGTTATGCATAGATGTTATTCTGTACAGTATTTAATCTGGTGTGTATAGTACGGCTTGCATATAGAAGACCAGATTTTAGGTTCTTGTAGAATATAAGTTTTTGTTCACAATTTAGATGGAAATAGATATACCATCGGTACGACTGTAACACAAAATTTTAGTAGGCATGTCATGATTACGGGGAACAGATAATAGTGTCGTATATTATTCTAATTTTTTGTGTTAGTACACTTTGTGTGTATTGAACGGGACACATTTGGATAATTAATTTTATACTGACTATATAAATTAATTCACACCCCAAGATTATTATGAATAGTATTTATGCTCTTATTCTTGAAATAAGTATTGATTATTTAATATTCGTTGTTTTGATTCATTAGAGGGTGTGACCTTATATGGGTCAATATTTCCGGTGAGTTGGATAGCGATATTACTTATAAGGTGAATATTATAATTATTGACGGAATTCACGTTTCGAAAGATCGGGCCAAACCCTGCAGATGGATTTGATTACCCGGTGGTCAAATAAGTTAAGCGGAAGAAATTTCAAGATACTGATTAAATTAAATTGTCATTAATTAAATTTAATTGGCGGGTATCAGAAATCTTAATATTGGGAGATGAGTTAAGCATTTAATAATAAGAGCTAAATGCAAGGAGGTCTTGAAATTTTGGCTTAAAGTGCAATTACAGTTCTTTAGTGGTGTAAATTATAATTTAGTGTTTTATGAAAATTACAGAAAACGCTGCAAGATTTTCATAATTGCAGATACCGTTATGAGATTTGCTTAATTGTGAAAACCGTTAGATACGTATCTGTGTTCCACTAGAAGTCTTTCCCATAATTACTTTACAGGTCCCTGTTGTAACCTTATAAATTTGTGGGTAGGCTGAACCAAATTCATAACTTGTCATCAAGATTAAAGCTGTCCAGGTTCTGCAGGTACGAGTTCTCAAAGGTTGTAGCAACACTACGTTCGAGAATCTCATAAGAAAATACAGTAGAAGGTCTGACGAGAGGTTCAACTCGAAATCAAAATCGTAGTTGAAGAATCGATCAGAAGAAGGTATTCTTCTAAACTAACTGTGGTTGCACGGGTTTTTATTTTGATCATTCGACGTCAAAAGTTATATCTGGAGCCCGTTTTAGCGATTGCCCATCCAGTTAATTTTTATCGAAAATCATTTACAAAAACAATGATCTTGGAAGTTTTGCCTCCAATAATTGGTATCAGAGTCGTTTTATTTTTTATTTACGATTTATCAGGGCTGAGTTGTTTTAGAACTGTGCTAACTTTATTTTGCAGGTGTTCTAATTTCGATTTTATGATCATCTATTTATTCATATTTGATTGAATGGTTTGGATGATGTTTTAATTTTTTAATCACGAGTGTTGATCGTGATAGATTAGGTTTTTTTTTTTTCTTAAAATCGAATGTAAGCCTTCGAGACATGGGTATCGATGTAATAGTAATTTCTGTTTTTAAATATATGTTTAGAATATTTTAAAAATAAGTTGAATATCCAATAACATGAAGAACACGTGGCGGCACATGTGGAGGTTTTGGGAGTTACGAGCCATGGATCGTGGTGGGTTTTTCACAAATTTTTGACTTACTTTCCAGCAGCATTTTCTACAATTTTTAGGTTTAAAAACAATATTAAACGATATCCCAAAAATACGAAAAAAACTGCATTAAAAAATAGCCTGTCGGCGGCACCACTGGCAGCGGTTCGGGGCCATTTTTTGATAGTTTTTTTGATATTTTTGAGATTCGTTTTGAACAGGTTTTTTGACGTAAAATAGCAGTAAAATAACACTGGAAAAATAGTCTAAAAAGTGAGAAAAATAGTGCCAAAACAGTGCACAAAAATAGGCGGCAGTGGCGGCAATCGGCAACCGGCAACCGGCAGCGCAGGGGTAACAGTCCTTTAGGGCTGGTTACGAGGTTTTTCGGGATTATTTTCGAAGTGTTCTTCAAAACAAAAGGTTTCTGGATATTTGTACTATTTAAAAAAAAAAGAGCAAAAACATTGTCGAAAAAATGCCCAAACGGGTTGTTGAAGTGGTGGCGGCGCAACAAAAGCAGCGGCACTGTTTTGGGCGGTTTTTTTGCCCATTTTGGGTAATTTTCAGGCTGATTTTTTGACAAAAAATACTACTTTTTGAAAGCTATTTTTCAGTATAAATGGCGTAAAAAATGGAGTACCAAGGTTGCGGTAAAGGCTGCCTGAAGGTGGCGGCACAAGGTGGCTGCAGCAGCGGCGGCAACTTAGTAGCCGGTGGTGGTGGACTGTCTCGGGCTGTCTTTACTCGATGTTTTTGATGTGCTTTGATACTGATATGATACATCCGTATATATCAAAATGTATCAAAGAATCCTGATGCAATCGGGATCCAAGAAACTGACAGGAACAAGGATCGATATAGTTTATCTTCAATAGAAGTTTGAAACTCGGAAGAGTTTCTAATCGATCATAAAATCGGGATATATACATATCATGCATTTATATATATATGAACTACGTGGATGATGTATATTTGTTTTATATTCTCCTGTTAATTTAATTAATTTAAAAAATTTAATTTTAATTAAAATATTTTGTAATAGAAAATAAAATTAAAATTTTTTAATTAAAATTTTTAATTAAATGAAAAAACATTAGATATTTTATTTTTTACAAAATATTATGTTTAAGATGAATTTTTTCATAAAATAGAATATCTTGAAAAAATGTGAAAATTAATTCTGAATTTTGAATTAATTAAATGAAAAAATATTTAATCTAAATAAATTATTATTTTTCAAAAAATGTGAAATAAAAAATAAAATAAATAAATGTCTTTAATCACTATCTTAGCTGAAAAGATGAAGAAAAAATTGTGCATGTATCGAATTTTATTTGTTACGCATTAAAATACGAAAAGATGGTTTGGCAAACCAGAATTATTAGAATCGTGTATACGGAAAGATATTTAATTTTTTCAGATCCTATGATTTTTGATATTAATAAATTTATTTTAATTAAACGGATTTTTATAACCCTAAAAAATGTTTTAAAAATCTAAATGGGAGAAAAAATTTATTGATAGATAAATCTCGCGATCTCTATTACAAGTTTGTAGACAATGTAATTAAGTCTTGCGTGTTTGTAGTAAGGCCTTCCTCCCCAATGGACAGATTAATTGCGGTATTGTCAGTACAAATCTCCTTTGGGGATAATTCTGGATAATTGTTAGTGTGGATCACTTCTCCATTTGAAGGGTTTATTGCGAAACTATTAATTGGGATTAGGTGATGGTTAACACTTAACTGTATATAATAGTATTATTTCTATTTGAGTCACTGCTATTATAGACTGGATCAAAATTATATCAGCTATTTAATTTTACTTGACAGGGTCAGTTACCTAGACAGTAAAATTAATAAGAATTGGCATGTCTGGACAAACGATGGATAGTAGACATCCTCTTATCGAGACATACTATTCACAGGGTACCAAGCTGCTGGCAAATTTTTTTTTTTAAAAATGGTAGAGGAAACCAAATTAAAATAAATTCAAAGTTTTGATCGTTATAATTAATGGTATTTTTTAATTATGTGATTCTCAAGATTAAAATGGCTTTCAACCCACTCGTTTCAGTATTCAAAGAAAACAAACTTACAGGACCAAACTATGTTGACTGGAAACGAAACTTAGACATTGTATTAACTGCCGAGGATTATAAGTTTGTATTAACTGAGATATGTCCACCGGTACCTATGTGGAGGCGATCGAACTGGAAATCTAGGCCCATCAAAAGTGGCAGAAAACTGATCAGATGGCTCGTTGTTACATTTTGGCTTCAATGTCAAATGTTTTGCAACATTAGCATCAGTTTATGCCTAGTGCCTACGATATGATTATGAACCTGAAAAAAATATTTGGGGATCAAAATCATGATGTTAGGCTGGTAGCCATGAAATCTCTAATGAATGCAAACATGACTGAAGGCACCCCAATTAGGGATCATGTTCTGAAGATGATTAGTCTTCTGAATAAACTGGAGATCCTAGGAGCAGAAATTAATGGGGAAATCCAGGTTGATATCATACTCCAATCACTGCCTGAAAGATTTAAGCAGTTCTGCCTGAACTATACCATGAACATGCTCATCTTTTCATTGACAGAACTTTTTAAGGAACTTCAACCAGCTGAGGGTGTTCTTTGGAAACCATGTTCTATGTATGTGGCTGAGAAAGATTCTTCATCTATGCCAGAAGGCAAGAAGAAAAAAAAAGTTCAGACACAGGGTGCCACAGCTCTAAAAGCAGTTAAGGGACCAAAAACTGGTGTGAAGAAGCCGAGAGGCAAGTGCTATTACTGTAACCAGTTTGGGCATTGGAAAAAATAGTATCCATTTTTTCTTAATAAGCAGAACATACCAGGTAATTTCTGTTCACTAGTGGTTGAAACATGTTTAGCGGTGTTATCTACCAGTACCTGGTGTGTAGAAATTGGAGCCACTAATCATATCTGTAATTCTTTGCAGGAGTTCCAAGAAAACAAGTAACTCAGTGATAGAAAAATATACCGGCATATGGGTAATAGTACAAGGGTGGCAGCACTTACAGTAGAAGATGTCATTCCCAGCTTTAGTAGAGATAGGATACTACTTCTAAAAGATTATCTTTATGTACCTTCGATTAGAAGAAATTTAATTTTAGTCTCGAGTTTAATAAAGGACAAGTATTTTGTTCATTTTGATAACTCTGTCATTGTGAAGAAAAATAAATATTTTATTTGTTCTAGTACATTGGTGGAGGATCTATACGTCGGATCTCCTATCTCTCCAACACTGCAACTAACTAAAATGAATAACACATCTAATTTACCATATAAGAGAAAGTTTTATTCTTTAATGAACGAAACGTTTCTTTGGAACTTACGCTTGGGTCATATTAATCTAAAAAGGATAAACAGGCTAGTAGTAGATGGACATTTGAGTTCATTGGAAGTTGAGGCACTTCCAGTCTATGAATCTTGTTTAGAGGGTAAGATGACCAAGAGGCCCTTTTTGACTAAAGGTTATAAAGCTAAAGAACCGTTGGAGCTGGTTCATTCGAATTTGTGTAGTTCTATGACAATCTGGGCTAGAGGTGGCTTTGAGTACTTCGTCAGTTTCATTGATGACTACTCAAGGTATAAATATATTTATCTGATGCACCGTAAGTCTAAATGCATTGAAAAATTTATAGAATTCAAGGCGGAGGTAGAGAAGCGTCTGGGTAAAAGTATCAAATTACTACGATCTGACCGTGGTGAAAAATACCTATTTTTAGAGTTTAGGGATTACATGTCATCAGAAGAGATTATGTCCCAGTTGACTGTACCAGGCACTCCGCAACAGAATGGTGTAGCAGAAATAAAAAATAAAACTCTTATGGAGCTGGTAAGGTTCATGATGAGTTATTTAAGATTACCCGATTCGTTTTGGAGACTAGCATTAGAGACAGCGGCGTATATTCTAAACTTGGTACCTTCTAAGTTAGTACCTTCTACTCCCACAGAATTGTGAACCGAACGTAAGTCTAGTCTGAAACACATTTGAATTTGGGAGTGTCCAGCACATGTGCTGAAAGGGAACGCGAGTAAGTTAGAACCGATGACATAAGTTTATTTCTTTGTGGGGTATCCTAAGGGAGGGAACGAAAGGTTATTTATTCAATAATCCTAAGGATCAGAAGGTCATTGTTGGCACCAATGCCTGATTCTTGGAAGAAGATTATATTATGGACTACAGGCCCAAAAGTAATATTGTTCTGGAAGAACTGAGAGAAAATACTTGTAAAACAGAAGAGGAATCACAAGTCACTGATATCCCATTGCCTCGTCGTAGTGGGAGGCTTATCGAGACATGTGCAAATCATTAATATGGTATTGATGCAAGGTTCAGATTCTGCACAACGTGTTACTACTAGTAGACAGACACAGGTAGTGACTCGTTGTAGTGGGAGAGTTGTTCATCAATTTTATTGGTATATATTTTTGGGAGAGTCTTTTGACAAGATCCCAGCAAAACTAGATACCGTGCCCTGTAACTACAATGAATCACTTCAGGATAAGGATACAGATATTTTGTAAAAAGCTATGAATTCTGAGATAGAATTTATGTATTTCAATCAGGTTTGGGAACTTGTAGAACCACTCGAAAGAATAAAATCAATTAGATGCAAGTGGATCTACAAGAGGAAGAGAGGAGCAGACGGGAAGGTTGAAACCTTCAAAGTTAGGCTTATTACTAAAAGGTTCACTCAGAAAGAAGGGATCGATTATGAGCAAACATTTCAAAGTTAGTGCTTATGTTTTTAATCCTGAAATAATTATTGATTTGCGTATATTTAATATTCGTTGTTTTAATCCATTAGAGTGTGCGATCTTATATGAGTCTATATTCCCAGTGAGTTGGATAGCAGTATTAATTATATGGTGAATATTAATTATTGACGGAATCTACATCTCGAAAGATCGGGATTAACGATACCGCCTCAAGGATGCTTATAAGTTTTGACCAGGCCAAACCCTCTCGGCGGATTTGATTATTCAGCGGTCAAATAAGTTAAGCGAAAAGGTTTAAGGAATTTCAGGATGACGATTAAATTAAATTGTCAGAAATTAAATTTAATTGGCAGGTATCAGGAATCTTAACGTGGGGAGATGAGTTAAACATTTAATAACAGGAGCTCATTGCAAGAAGGTCTTGAGATTATGGATTAGAGTATAATTATAGTTCTTTAGTGGTGTGAACTGTAATTTAGTATTTTATGAAAATTGCAAAATCGCTGGAAGATTTTTGTAATTGCAGATCCACTATGAGATTTGCTTAATTGTAAAAATTACTGGATACGTATTTGTGTTCCACTAGAAGTCTTTGCCATAATTACTCCATAGGTCATTGCTGTAGCCTTATAAATATGCGGGTTGGCTGAACCAAATTTATAACTTGTCTTTAAGATTAAAGGTGTCCAGTTTTTACCGGAACAAGTTCTCGAAGGTTCATAGCCACACTACGTTCGAAAATTACATAAGAGAATACAGTAGAAGGTCTGACGGGAGCTTTAATTCGCAATCAAAATCGTAGTTGAAGAATTGACCCTAAAAAGGTATTCTTCTAAATTAACTGTGGTTGCACGAGTTTTTATTTTGATCGTTCGACGTTAAAAGTTTTATTTGGAGCCCGTTTCAGCCATTGCCCGTCTAGTTAATTTTTATCGAAAATCGTTTATAAAAACAATGATCTTGGCATTTTTGCGTCCAACAGGACTAAACAAGTCCATGTGCAATAGTTATAAGGGCCTAGAAGTGGAAATCATATTTTTGGATTGAAAAAAACTTCTAACTTATTTGCCTTGTTGACATGCATCACAAATTTTGTCTTTTTCAAATTTGATTTGAGGTAAACCAATTACCAATTCCTTTTGCAAAAGTTTTGAAATCTAGTTCATTGTGCATGTCTAAATCTTCTATGCCACAACCAACTATTATCACTAAAGGCAGCTAAGCACTTAGTATCATTTTTGGAAAGGTCATTTAGATTGAAAGTGTAAATATTTTCATGCTTATGATCCTAAAAAATAACTTTGTTGTCAATTAAGTCTTCAATAACATATTTAGCTTGATCAAAGACAACCTTGTGGCCTTCGTCACAAAGTTATCTTATGCTAAGAAGGTTATATTTCAAACCATCAACAAGTAGAACATTTTCAATAGAAGGGGAAGGAGTTTTAGCAATACAACCAATTCCTATGATTTTACCCTTACTATTGTCACTAAACGTCACAAAACCACCATGTTTAGGATTGAGGGATGCAAACATTAACTTGTCACATGTCATGTGTCTTGAGCAAGCATTATCAAGATACCACATCGCCTTCTTGAATGAGGACTTGAGACATACCTGCAAATGCAACTAAGTCTTGATTTTTGGTACCCAAACTTTCTTGGGTCCTTTGGTGTTAGTTCCATGTGGGTGTGTTACCTTTGGAACCCAAACCCTTTTAACAGGTAAATCATGAGATTTTCTATGTGAACAACGTGTGATAGTGTGTTCATTCTCATAACAATAAAAGCAAGTTGCATTGGAGTGATTAGAGGATGCTTTGACAAAAATGTTGCTTAAGAACTTTTGTTTCTTCTTAGGTTGATATCCAATCACAGCCTTATCAAAACACATTTTTGCATACCAAAAAGTTTGTCCAAGTTTTCTTTTCCAACTGTAAACTTATGGACAATTTTTGTAAGTTCTTCAACCTTTTCTTTTAAAACTTAGTTTTCATAATTTAAAGATAAAATTCGTTTTGACAGTAAAAGTTTCTCTACTTTTAAAGTTTTGATGCCACAGGATGAGGAAAGAACAAATTTTTTAAGAATATAGTTCTTAGCACTCATTTTTCTCAATTCATCATGCAAATCTTTAAATGCAATTTGAAGTTCTTCTAAGGAAAATGGATCATTAGTTACCTCATCATTTTCTTTGGGCATGAGGTAAAGATTAGCAACTTTATTTTCTTTCTTTTCATCCTCGGAGCTACTATCATCACTCTCACTCCATGCAATTAGCATAGCTTTCTTGAATCCCTTATTGAAGTACTTCTTGAGTTGGGGATACTCGGCTTTCACATGTCCAGGCTTCTTGCATTCATAGCATATGATCTCATCTTTCTTGTGATCATTCTTGAATTTGCTAGACTCTCCCTTGAACTTGTTGAGTTCTCCTTTGTGCCCATTTTTCTTGAAAAATCTTTTTTCTCCTTGTTTCTTATGTCTAAGAAATCTTTTAAATTTTCTTATAATGAGGGTTAGATCTTCATTTTTGTCACTAGTGGATTCTTCATCAGATTCTTCTTCAAGAGTGGAGGACTTGAAGGCAATGCCCTTCTTCTTTTTGTTATCGTCTTCATCATCCACCTTGATATTCATCTCATGAGTGATGAGCGATCTAAAAAGCTCCTCTAAACTAAGTGTATTGAGCTCCTTAGCTTCTTGAATGGCAGCAACTTTAGCTTCCCAACTTTTAGGTATGCACCTAAGAATCTTTCTTACCATCTTTGCATTAGAATAGATCTTTCCAAGAGATTTTAATCCATTTATAATATCGGTGAATCTAGTAAACATCTCAGAGATAGTTTCATCATACTTCATTTTAAACAATTCATAATTATGAACTAGCATGCTTATGTTAGATTCTTTGACTTGGTTGGTTCCCTCTTGGGTAACCTCAAGTTCATCCCAGATCTCCTTGGCAGTGTCATAGGTAGAGATTCTATTGAACTAATAAGGGTCAAGAGAGTAGTACAAGAGATTCATAACTTTAGCAATTTTTTGAATCTCCCTTATGTCATTTTCAGTCTATTTATTTTCAGGTTTAGGAACAATAGCTCCTTTAACAGTCTTGGTAGTTCTTTTGAGTCCATTCATGATAACCCTCGATAGGTATCAGAGCTATCTTTGATTATGTATGATTTTATCATGGGTTTGCATAGATTTAGATTGTGCTAACTCGATTTTGCAAGCAATCTAATCCCGATTTTTAATAGTTATTATTTATTTGCATGTTTGATTGCATGGTTTAAATGATGATTATTAAATTAAGCTTTTAACCATAATTGTTGATCGTGATAGATTGATTGTGTTAGTCCTAGGCAGCCCATGAGAAGGGTGAATTGGATTTTAAAAATAATAATAACTATTTTAAAAATCTTTTTTTAAAACATTTTAATTTCTTAAACAAATATAGCAAGTATATCAAGAAATAAAATAATTGAGAAATTAAAGAGGTTAGGGAGAGAAAAATTGAATCGGACACCAAGATATATAGTGGTTCGGCTTCTTTCAAGCTTACGTCCACTCCTCAAGACTCCCATTGAGAATTTTTACTAAGATATAATGCTTCACGGGTGCATTCAAAACCTTTTACAATCTCAAGAAGATCCTACAAAATAATCCCTATTTTTTCTAATATCTCTTGAGCTCTTCTTCAAAGAGTATCACACACTCTCTTAAAGGATCAAGGGTGACTCACCCTCTATTACAATAAATGTATGAGAATCAAAAATTCACTCACTCACTCTCTTTACAAATAATTGAAAATAAATGAATACAAAAAGATTAGAATCAGCTAGAGATATTTCATAATAAGAACACTAATTTGAATTAATAATAATACTCATAATAATGATAATAATACTAATATCATAATAAATATAATAATAAAGAATAATCATATCCGATAATTTTTTTTTTGTTCAACAGTTCATGCCAGTATATTAGGGAGTAACCCTAGTTTAATCATTTGGGTGCGATATCATCCTGTCACCATCTGGCTATGGCCCCACCCTTATTACTTCACCTCCTGGTATCTTTATTTTTCTTTTCCCCCAGGTTGAAAAATTTCGTTCGAAATGTACATCATTAACAAATAATAATAATAATAATAAATAAATAAAATAGTGTAAACATTAGATTTATACATATACTAACAGTTTCCGTGCGTCTGAAGAAAAAAAAAGGGATAAGAATGGACCAACAGGGCCCATGCCCCAACTCATGGGGCCATGTGGTCTTGTCTTCCCATTACTTCACCTCCTAGTATCTTTATTTTTCTTTTCCTCCATGCCAAAAAATTTTGTTCGAATTGTACATCATTAACAACATTAGTTTTGATAATTAATACAACTATAATGATATTTATGGTGTATATAACTAATATCTAAAATAATAATTTTGACAAAAACTAATTATTTTTAAACAACATAATTTATAAAAGCAAACAATCTCAGTATATGTGTCTCACCTATATTCTGTAACACCCTGACCCTTCACATGGCAACGATATTGTTTGCTTTGGGCAAAAGCCCTCACGATTTTATTCTTCCCAAGGGGTCACCCATCCTTGCGTTGCTCCCACTTAAGCACGCTTAACTGCGGAGTTCTGCTAAGGTTTCTACCACTCGGGAAAAGATCTCGTTGAATGTAAGGGTCTAAGGTTTTTCTTTTATAGCCCAGGAACTCCCTCTCCCTTTCCGATTTGGGATACCAGGATATCACAATCCACCCCCCTTAGGGCTGCACGCCCCCATGCAGTAGCCTGCCAGCTCCGGTAGCCTGCTAGTCTTTACCGACCCGCCAACTCAGTAGCCCGCCCACGTGTCATGTGAGACGGCAGGGGCCCACACTCAGAGATGAGGAGAGTCAGATCTGATACCATCTGTAACACCCTAACCCTTCACATGGCAACGATATTGTCCGCTTTGGGCAAAAGCCTTCACAGTTTTGTTCTTCCCAGGGAGTCACCCATCCTTGCATTCCTCCAGCTTAAGCACGCTTAACTGCGGAGTTCTGCTAAGGTTTCTACTACCTGGAAAAAGGCCTCATTGAATGTAAGGATCCAAAGTTTTTCTTTTATAACCCAGGAACTCCCTCTCCCTTTCCGATGTGGGATACCAGGATATCACAATCCACCCCCCTTATATCTAATGTTTACACTATTTTATTTATTTTTTATTATTATTATTATTATTATTATTTTATTTAGTATTATATCTATTTATTTATTTATTATTTTAGTATCATTATTATTATTATTATTTTTTTTACTTTTCTTTCTACTTGCATGTATACAGGTTGTTACAACAAAGATGTAGATCTTTGGCAAAAGGCTATGAATTCGGAGATAAAATCTATGTATTCTTATCAAGTCTGAAAACTTATAGAACCACCCAAAGGGATAAAATCTATTGGATGCAAGTGAATCTACAAGAGAAATAGAGGAGCAGACGGGAAGGTGGAGGCCTTCAAAGTTAGGCTTGTTGCTAAAGGGTTCATTCAGAAAGAAGGGATCGATTATGAGGAAACCTTTTCACCGGTAGCCATGCTTAAGTCTATCCAAATTTTCTTATTCATTGCCGCTCATTTCGATTACGAAATCTGAAAAATGGATGTCAAGACAGCTTTTCTTAATGGAAGTCTCGATGAGTGTATCAATATGATACAACTAGACAAATTCATTACAAAAGGCCCGGAGCGCATGTTGTGCAAGCTTAAGAGATCTAGTTATAGACTTAAGCAAGCATTGAGGTCTTAGAACACTCAGTTTGATCAAGCTATTAAGTCTTATAGTTTTGATCAAAGTTTGGATCAGTCCAATGTGTACAAGAAGCGTGACTGAAGCATGGTGATCTTCCTAGTATTTTACGTAGACGATATCTTACTCATTAAAAACGATGTGGGGGCATTATCTACGGTTAACGTATGGTTATTTGGGCAGTTCGATATGAAGAACTTTGGAGAAACCAGTCACATCCTTGGAATCAAGTTTGTGCGAGATCAAAAATAAAAATGTTTGACTTATCACAAGCATAGTATATCGATGATATCCTTGCTCGTTTTAGCATGTAAGATTCCAAGAAAAGATTTCTTCATTTCAGGTATGAAATCACTCCATCACAGGATCAGTGTCCTAAGACACCTAATGAGATAAAAAAGATGAAGATAGTTCCTTATGCTTCCGCAGTAGGAAGCCTCATGTATACTTTGCTCTATACTAGACCAAACATCTGCTTTGCTGTTGGCATGGTTAGTAGATATGAGTCTAACCCAGAGCAGGAGCATTAGGCTGCGGTAAAGAATATAATCAAGTACCTAAAAAAGACTAAGGATTATATGTTGGTTTACCAGGCAGATAGTTGAGTACCTTTAGAGTACACAGACTCAGATTCTCAGTCAGACATAGAGCTTACATCAAAAGACAACCTTGGAGATCCTTTACAAAGAACTTACCGGCTAAGACTTTTGATAGTCATGTAGAGGGCATGGGAGTCAGATGTATGGCAATATGGTTTTGAGTATATGTGGGAGATTGCTAGGGTTGATATACTGAAAATCATATTTTTAGTATTTAATTTTATTTTAATAAAATTAATTTTTTATTTTATGAGAATCTTTATGAGCAATGTATGTATATCATTTCTTTGTTATGCTTGTATATCTAATATTATGTATAGTATTTAATCTGATGTGTAGAGTACGACTTGCACACCGAAGATCAAATTTTAGGTTCTTGCAGAATATAGGCTTCATATTCACAGCTTAGATGGAAATGGACATAATATCGGCATGACTATGGCATAGAGTTTTAGTAGGTTTATCTTGGTTACAGGAAACATATAATAGCGTCGTCTATTATTTTAGTTCTTTGTGCCAGTACACTTTGTGTGTATTGAAAGGGATATTTAGGGTATTTAATTTTATACTGACTATATAAATTAATTCACAATCCAAGATTATTATGAATAGTGCTTATCCTCTTAATCTTGAAATAATTATTATTTTGCATATATTTAATATTCGTTGTTTTGATTCATTAGAAGGTGTGATCTTATATGGGTATATATTCTCTGTGAGTTGGTTAGCGGTATTATTTATATGAAAAATATTAATTATTGATTGAATCCATGTCCCAAAAGATCGAGATTGACGATACCACATTAAGGAAGCTTATAAGTTTTGACCGGGCCAAACCCTGCAAGTGGATTTTGTCACGGCCCAAAACCCAGGTCCGTGAGCTAAACCCAAAAATATGCCATACATAATTCGTACCCATAAGTAATACTCCAAGATGTAAGAAGATATCGCATATGACATTAAACGGATTTAATGCAATGATTGGAGTTCCAAAATTTACATTCACAAGTTTACCACAAGGTTTGAGATAACATACATTCAACTTCAACCATCATTTTCACTACATTACTTCCATTGTCTTATGTCCAACAAAAACAAAGAAATAGAGAAATCATAGCTCCCATTCTTTGTTCTTTCTCAAAGCATCCATAGCCTTGCTATCACCCCGCTCGTCAGAACTTGAAATGTGTTTAACATATATACATGAGCCGAATCTCGTAGGATAAAGATTAACTCATATCTAATGCATGATTTGTGAGGTGTGATGGGTGTAACCAAATGAAAATGCACATTTTCACCAAGTTATTTCTTTTTAACATTCGTCAATCTTTCATTTTTCATTCTCGATTTTTACAAAATTGTATCACCTCTAATGAACCGATGTCGGGAGCAGCTTATAGAAAGCCCTCATTATTAATCCCAATAGGTTACACGAAGCCATTGGATAATAGATAGCTCTATAACTCACCACGACACAATACCACATTTTGGGGAATAACCCGTGGGCATGTGGTCCCCATCTTGCGCAAGTTTCTAATCTTTCACCGCGGAGCCGCTAGCCCAACTTATTCCACATAAATTCGTACGGTTCATTTTATGCTAATTAGATTCATTTTTTACAACCCGGGAGTCCAACCCACAAATGGTTCCTCTCCTACTTATTACCATACTATATCATTATAATTCTCAACCCAAAGTTATCATCACAACTTTCAGTATCCAATTCCTCATTTCCCAACTTTCGTTGCACACTTTCTCATAAATTACAGTGTTACCAATTTCTCATTGATCACAATATTATCACAGACCCATAACACAAGGTTGATATCAAGAGGATCACCTCAATTTAAAAAGGAATACACCCATCATGTATACATATACATATATCAATTTGAAACTCACGTTTAATGTGAAGAAAACTCAATCACAGGTCCAATGCATGCAACCCAACTCAATTTAGATATATCTATAAATGTGTCACAAGCTCAAGTGATTAGGAATTTAGTAAAAAAGGCCAACGTGAATGAAAATATGTTTTTTCAAAATATTTGGCAAAAAACGGGTGAAACATGGTTTTAAAATTTTGATATACCCTCACTATTTTGATCATAACTTTTTCTACAAAATATATTTTTTTGTGAGAGTAGTCTTGTTGGAAAGAGGACTTCTGGGGCTTCGATTTGAGTATAAGAATGACCCAATTCAGAGTCCGAATGAGGGAGATATGATTGAACAAATTTGGCCCTGCGTAGTTAGTCTGCTCGAGTGGACGTCGGGCACTCGAGCGCCCAACCTTCTGCCATGTGAGTGCTCGAGCGGACAGGGCTCCGCTTGAGTGCGCTGGCACCCAGAGAAATCCATATTTGCCCCTGTTTTGAGCTTCAAACTCCCAAACACATAACCCATATAAAAAATGCCTCAAATCTTTAATTTTAAATCAAAAACACTAGATTCAATCTCAAAACCCCTTTTTGATCCCTCAAATCATCAATTCCATGGGTAATCACTTCCCAAAAACCTCCATTTTTATAAAAATCAACCCAACCCACACACAAACTTACCAATATGATCATTG